>QJPP01004174.1:0-173227 GCA_003996215.1 Jaltomata sinuosa
GTTTTGGATTATTTGCACTCCATGTATGTAGTTTTGGCTCTATAGTATGATACCAGGTCTTGGGGATTGGTTTAGTTTCCGCATATGTATATATTTATAGTCCTTTTATCTGTTCTCTTTGTCTTGTTCTCTTATTTGTTAGATAGTAGCCCATTACTAACTGTTCTGGGCTACGGGGATTGGTTCACCTACCGGGGGTTGTAGGTGCCATCATGACCGAGAAATTGGATCGTGACAATATCGGTAGGCATTGGTCATTGCATTTTATCCCATACATTGCATTGCATTATCATTTAGATTGTTGTTTTGATTGAGATATACCGTTTTATTATTGATATTGAACTGCTGGAACTTTTTTACGTGCAGGGCTATTTTAGTATTTTTTTTTTGATATAGCAACTGGTTAAGCTTAGTCGGCCTATGATGTCTAATGAGTACAAGTTGATCGTACTCACCCCTACTGTAATGACCCTCCAGGTCATTTTTCCATTTTTTATATTTTTTCTGCATTTTGAGCTTTCCCTCAGTGGCTTCGGGACTGACAGTTCAGTGCCCGGGCCGTTCGTTAGGTCATTATGACTGTTTTCCTATTTAAGCACTTAAAGTTTGTAAATCTTTGATTTCGGTCAAATTTCTTGGTAAACATGCTCAGAATTAAATTTTGACAGTTTCGTTGGCTCCAAAATGAGGAATTTGGTCTAGTGGGACCATTGGTCTGGGTCTGAGTGATTTCGGTTTGGTTTTGTGTTGCTTTGTGTGTTTTCAAGTCAGTTTGGCTGGTAGGGTTGACTTTGGTCAACATTCAGAGAAGACAGCCTCGGATGAAAATTTTGTCAGCGCCATTAGTTTCAAAATGTTGACTTTGGGCTAGGGGGACCTTTGGTTTGGGTCTCGGGGCATCCAAACTTATTTTTGGGTTTTGTTTTTCGAGTTAGTTTTGGGCGTGGGCCCACTTTTCATTAAAACGATCTTCGTTGGGAGTTTCATCGATTCCATTGAGTCCAGAATGCCATTTCTGGTAGGGTAGCATAGTTGGTTTGTGTTCGCGGGGTTCCGGATGAATCCCGAGGATCCATCGGAACACTTTTGGCCTTGGTGAAATAGCTAGTTCCTGCAATATTGTTATAGACCATTTTGGTCTTCGCGATCGCGGAGCTTCTATCGCGTTCGCAATGATTTAGTTTCTTGACCATGGTGATCGCGAAGGTGGCTCATCGCATTCGCGATGAAGCCGATTGGGACCCGTCTCAACCTTCCTCTTCGAGAACGTGCCTTTCACCATCGCGATCACAATGGTTGGGCCAGTTGTTCTCCGTGAACGAGGGAGTTCTGTCGCGATCGCAATGAAGGACCCCTGGTAGCTATTTAAACTTCAACTTTGTTTTCTCTTTCATTATTCTGAGTACTCCATTTTTTAAGCTCCCAAGATCCTATTTTCTAGCTCCTTGCTTCAGTGTCCTTCATCCGGTAAGTTCCCTCGTCACCCCTCTCCTTCTTCCGTGTAAATTTTCGTAATTCTCCCGCTAAACTCCCTTGTGATTAGTTCTTAAGGTTGGGGTGATACTTGCAGAAATTCCCTTGTGATTAGTTCTTAAGGTTGGGGTGATACTTGTAGAAATTTGATTCTTGGGGATGCATGCTCGTAAATTCTTGCAACTCACCTCTGTGACGTGTTTCTCTTGTCGAGTTAGGTTTCCGCCTTTAATTCTGAGTTTTTTCCATTTTGATCCCTCTAATTAGTAGCACTTCGGGGCTGATTTGGACCCCGAAATGAGCTCCGTTCGCGCCCAAATTTTGGGCATGGGTTTGTTAATCCACCGCAAGCATAATTGTGAATTTTATTTTTTATTTCGTTATGCGGGCCCCGAGGGTCATTTTTCTGACCCGATTTCTGGTCCAATTTTTTGTATAGCAATGTGGGTGTTGTTCTTCTCGTCTTTACACCTAGATTATATTCTTTATAGCGTGACAGCTTTCTGAGGTTGCTTGTAAGGGGAAGGCACACGAGTGATGGTTCGTGCTTGCAATTCGACCCCGAGGTAGGTTATGGTTTACCTTCTAGACTGAGTTTAGTTAGATTATATATATTTATGCGTTATTGGAATGTTTGGCTTGATATTATATAGAATGTAGGCCTAAATCCTATTTATCACTTTAATTGGCCATTTTGGGTTTTTAGTCTGGAGCAGTTATGCTACCCTTAGCCTAGGAGCTTGCTTTATCTGTTTGGCTAGTATAGGATCCTTAGTATGCTTTTAGGAGGCTTTAGAGGTAGAATAGAGATTCCCGACGGTTTTTATTTTACTTTCTGTTTTATCCACTTTATTCTATCGTAGTGTGTAACTGTGGGCCCGAGGCCATGGCTTGGATTTGGACGGAATTCCAGGTCAGTTCTCTTTGTTAGGAGGGTATTTCTGCCCCGTTTTGCCTGATGATGTGTGATCTTTCTCTGTTTGTGAATATTTCATGCTCACATTTCATGGCATATCATTGGTACAATATGGAGATGGTTTTCAAGGATTTTGATTTAAAATGAGGCTTCACTACGGTTGTGGTGATTTTTGAACTTAAACAAATTACCTTGGGTGTTACTATGGATTTTGAAAGGAAAATGGGAAAAATACTATTTTATGCATATATTTATAGTCCGATGCGGTATTCCGGACTCCCGGTGCGTTATTCCGAGTATTTTACTTTCATTTATATATATATGCATAGCCCAATGTGTTATTCCGGGTATTTTACTTTCACATATTTATATGCATAGTTCGATGCGGTATTTTGGGTGCCCGATGCGGTATTCCGGGCTTATATTATGTTGCACTCACGCATGCATCATCGTGCTCGCATTATATTTGTCTTGGCATGTGGATTTTCTTTGGATTTGGCTTGATCTTCTATGTTCTTCACCTTGTTGGATTATTGATGTATGCTCGGCTTTATAACTAGATTTAGGTTGATCTCGACAATTTTAGCTACACTTCCTGTATCTCTTATTTATATATTATCTTTCTGCGCTCGATCGGCCTATGATGTCTACTGAGTACCCATTGTCTTGGTACTCATACTACACTCTGCATCTTTTTATGATGCAGAACCTAGTACGAGCCACCCTCGCTGATCTTCTGTCATTCGAGGCTTGTTGTTGTTCGGATCGCGGTGAGCTCCCGGCGCTTTTGGAGACTTTACACGCTTTTCATCTTGTACATCTTGTCTATATTTTGTATTTTGGATAGACAACATCTGTTGTATAGCTACTCCTTACTTTAATCCTTCTTGTACTAGTGACACCAGGTCTGGGTTGGTTCTCCTGTTGTTTTGTCTATTCGGTCACTTTAGGGCCATCTTATGTATATTTTGTACGTTGGTATGTATATATGCTATTGGCCCTGTCTTTTCTTTATATCTTCCTCCTTTCCTTAGTTTAATTATTATTACTGTCTTCCGCAATTGTGGAGTTTTGACTTGTCTACCGGGGGGTTATGTAGACGCCATCATGGCTTGGTTTCGGGTCGTGACACCTACTTTCTTGTATCCTTTTGATGCAGATCCAAGTGCAAGCAATCCCGCGGCTAGATTTTGTGCTTTTTGGTATCTTCGAAGCTGTAGTGAGCTCCTAAGTTTAGAGGTTGTCCCGACTTCAACAGTGAAAAGTGAATAGGAAAACAATTCCAAATTAAAATTTGAGATACAACTTCAAGTTGAATTCAAAATTTTGATTGTCAAATATTAATTTTCAAGTAAAGTGAAATTATTTTAAAATAAAAGTGAAGAATTTTTGCTGCCAAACAAGGTAATGTATGTAATGTATCATTCATCTATTCAAGTAATTTATTACTTCAGCTAAAGAAAAACAATTTCTTTTTATAGCAACTTTATTTATCATATAGATGTATGTGTGGTAGCACGGCCATCTAGGTGCCCTAATATTCTAATTTTGATTACATATAATTAAGAGCCCACTAAGCTTCACAATACTCTCTCCGTCCATTTTTACTTGCCCACTATACTAAAAATAGATGTGCAACAATACTTGTCTAATTTATGAAATCAAAAAATAATTTTACACTTAGTTTCTGATTTACCCTTATCATTAATTATAGTCATTTCCCTATTACATTTTTCAAGATATTGTATTTATTATATTCAAAGTGTCATATGATAAAATTACCCTTCTATTTATGATTTCTTAAGAAGTGTACAAAGTCAATAATAAACAAGTATTGTTGAACGGAGGGAGTATTTATTTGTGTGTAATAGAGAGAATACTATTTATGTATCAGAAATATAAAGAGGGTTACCACCTTCAACTATATTATCTTAAAATTGAAAATTTTAAATTAACTATGTCAAGGATTTAAAATTAACACTGTAGCTTAATTTTGTTTCTTCTGTTCTCAAAAGTTAATTGAAACAAAAAGGAGACTAATTTGATATTAGTCTTGTAAGAAAAAATTGCATTATTTTATTGAATTCGCTTGAAATAAACTAACTCTTAGTTAAATTTAATTGTATAACATGCGGTTAGTAGAAAAAATCAATATCCAAAAAAGGATCGAAATCGTATGTTACTTTTTGATAGACAAACTCAACCCAAAAAGACAATTATCTTTTCTTTTCATCATTATCTATGACGTTTCAACTAATCATTGTGATGATTCACTTTATTTTTAATCATTTATTAATAAGTAAAAGAAATTTCAGGTCTAAGCAAAACAAACTCTAATTTGTTTTAACTTAATTTACAAAAGTTCATTTTCAAATTTCAATAATATACCACGCGAAACGTGGTTGAGTTCACTTGTGGATATTCTAATTCCAAATACCCCTTTTCAAATTGTGGAAGTGCTTTTTTATAAATTGAAATCTAAATAAATAGCCTATGAATGCATTATGTAGTCTATCAGTCAACTACATAAAAATGTGTGGAAAAAAGTAAAAATAAATAAATATTATGCAATACAAAATCAAATTGACATTTAGGGCACACTTTTTTTCCTTAACCACTAAAGGCAGAGAGAAAATGAATTAGGAATATGTGGTACAAACACAACTGTCAATTTTTTTCATCTCTGATGCTTTCACTTGTGAGCCACAACTTTTTTTGCACAACTAAAACGATCTCATTGTTGTCCTTCTCAGGATCTGAGGTGGAATCGGCTTATCTAACATCTTTCCAGTGCAATGCCAATACATGCTTCTTTACGAATTCAATGACATGTTGTTTATCACGGATTATAACAAAACATGTAGGCATTAGTATGCGATCAAGCTTGAGTAAAAGTCCTCACCACTGCAACATTTCTTCTCAACGTCAAAGAAGACTGTCCATGCATGGAGCAAATCATAGGTCCTAGGATATGTTGAAAATGCTTCACACCAGTACAAAAGAGCGTAAGCAACTAATATTAAAGATGAACACCTTGGCTAAGATCATGTTCATGTGAAAAAAGATAAGATGAATACTCTGTCAGAGCTCCTCAATCATGAAATGACTAAAATAACAATGAACAGCTACATCAGTTTTATAAAAACAATAAGTTAGATAATGGAAAGAAAAAAATGTTACTACACATTTTCGATAATAGACACTACAACTCATAACACGAGATGATACTAAGGAGGTTGTAGCTTCCATCTTGACATGTGAAAATGATCTAACTTAACTTGTTGCATATTTAACAGAACACTAAGATGTTACACATACGCTATGTTAAATGTGCTAAAGGAGAAAGATTTATGCCCCAAAATGAACCTCTTATACAAAGTAAAAAAGATTAGATGTTGAACAAAACTGAAGGTAATATTTTATTTCTGTAAAAAACATCACCTTAAATAGGTTTACATCAAAGACCAACTACTGTGGTAATTACCCAACAACTACTACTACGATATTGACTAAGAAACAAATAGCTAAATACTACTAGGAATCGGCTAACAACTAGGACTTCTATTTAGACTACGAGTAGGACTTCTATTGTGCATTGACTTGTTACCCATGAGCTGATGTCGTACTCTTTAACACTCCCCCCTTGAAAGCAGCTTTCCTACTTGCTACCATTCCTAATCGATGATGAAAGTTTTCAAACTTATTGATATTCAAACCTTTTGTGAATAAGCTAAGTCTGCTACTTGGCCTTCGGTTCCAATGTTCTTCAATGCGATCTCTTCTTGCAAAACTTTCTCTCTGATGGAATGATAGTTCACCTCCACATGCTTAATTTTTGAACGGAAAATTGGATTCTTTTCCAAGAAAATTGCTAATAAGTTATCACAATGTAAAGGAATTGCATAATTTGTTGGTTGATGTAGGCCACTTAATAGTTGGACAATCCATGTACTACCTTATGTTGCCATGGTTGCGGCTCGATACTCTGCCTCTGTTGTTGATAAAGACACAGTAGGTTACCTCTTACTGCACCAAGAAATAGCTCCTGACCCCAATTTGAAGAGGCACCCAGTCGTAGACCATCGAGTGTCATAGTCACCGGCATAGTCGGCATCACAGTACCCCTATAACTTGCACTCACTGCCTTTCTTATAATGAATACCATATCCAATAGTACTTTTCACGTACCTCAAAACTCACCGATCTACTTCCAAATGAGCCTTTTTTGGCTCTTGCATATGTCGACTCAACACACCAACTGCAAATCATATATCAGGCCTAGTTAATGTTAGGTATATAAGACTGCCCACCAAGTTCCTATACATAGTTGCTTCCAGCAAATCTTTCCCATCATGAGAGAAATTTTTTACATTTGATTCCATTGGTGTCATCGTTGGCTTACAACTGGCCATTCCAAATTTGTTCAGAAACTCTTTAGAGTATTTATTCTAGTAATGAATCATTCCTTATTCAGTGTGATCAACTTCTAGACCGAGGAAGTGATTAAGCTCTCCTAGTTCTTTCATTCAAAACTAAACGATAAATTTTTCTTTATCCCAACAACGTATTCTTCACAGTCACTTGTTATGATTAAATCATCAACATAGACCAACACAGTGGGCAACTTATTTCCATTGATTTTAAAAAACAAACTGGAATCTGCAGGTGTAACTATATAGCCACTTTGTGTCAAAAATTTTAGCAATCTGACCGTACCAAGCCCTTGGTGCTTGTTTTAATCCATAAAGCACTTTTCTCAACTTGAACACATACTCTGGTTGTTTTTGGCTTTCCAATACAATTGGCTGAGTCATGTAAATCCCTATCCAGTTCCCCACGCAAAAATGCATTCTTCACATCCATTTTCCATAACTTCCAATATTTGCTTGCTGCAAGCACCGACAATACATGCATTGTTGTGAGATTGGATGCTTGACATAAGGTTTCATCATAGTCTAGTCCATATTTTTGAGAAAAGCCTCGAGCAACGAGCTTTGTTTCTCTCAACAGAACTATTGGCATAATGCTCCACTTTATAAACCCATTTGCAAGAAATGGGTTTGACATCTCTTGGCTTTGGCATGACCTCCCAAGTCTGATTTTAATCTAATGAAACAACCTCCTTTTCCATGGCTTTAATCCACTACAAATTTTGAGATGACTATAAAATGTTTCAGGTTCTTCTGCAGCTCCTTCTACTGTGGAGGCATTGGCATACTTAGGATTTTGCTTGTGAATTCTCTGTCCTCTTCTAAGTGGAGTTGGATTGTCTTCTTCTCATTCCTTATTCGGTTGCCGGTAGACACCTGTTTGCCAAGGATTCTGAGTTGTGCCACGTTCGTCTTTTACATCTTCAGCTTCTTCTAAGCTCAATGAGATAATTTTTTAGTTCATCTTTGAATATATCTGATCTCGGCAGTGGACCATCTTCTGAAGACCACCATGAGGACACTTCATCAAACACAATATTTTGGGATGTGTAGCACCTTTTAGTTGCAGGATCACAACATTTCCACCCATTTCTTTTATTATCATATCCTACAAAGATGAACCTGACAACTTTTTTTTAATTTTTCTGTGCAAATGATCAGGTACAAATACATAGCATACACATCCAAAGACACGAAAATAGTCAAATATAGGCTTAAGGTTCCACACTTTCTCAAAAGGTGATATGAAACCCAAACTTTGTTGTGGAAGCCTATTTATCACAAAGGCTACTGTCCTCAATGCTTCTGCCCAAAATCTTCCTTGTACATTCTTTGCATGAAGTTGTCATGATCCGAGACTAGTCCATGGACGTAACTAGTACCAAAGCCATCACTGGCCTTAGAGAACCACTTGGCTTGCATCATGAGCATCTAACTAGAACATAAATGCGGAAGCATGCATACATCATCCTCATTGAAGAAACATATAAGGTTGTCTGAATATACGAGACAAATAATATCTACATCGATAAATGTAGTTTCAGGTAGTGAGACTTTTGGACTCACACCTTCTCGGTTAACCATCTAATTTTCTTTAAGCCAATATTTTATTCATGTTCATCTTGTCAATCATCTTTTAAACGTAAATCACCTTCATCTCATAAATCATCCATTAAACATAAAGAGGTCCATATCATAATGGTATCGTCATATTAAGACTTACAAGTCATTTATTATATCATTTACATTATCATAATACCTTTGTTAACTCATCAACCCCATCATAATGAAGATTGAACATAAAAAGGATTTTTTTGAGGATCATATAAACACGTTTTGAAATTCATTATAGATTTAGGAGTCATAAATTGTTCAAGGTTTCTTCAAAACATTAGAATGTGGGTCAATTCCCTTCTTTCACAATAACACTTTGGAATATCAAAATAGTTTATCAAATAGCATGAATTCTTAACCCCCAAAACATCGTATTTTAAGATTGAGCAAAAAGAAACTTTAATAATTCAAATGTCATCCTCATGTCCAAATTCAAGTAGTAATTAGGAGTAATTTTATGGAAGGGTGTTCACAAAATTTAATTTTTTCCTCTTTGATGAAATAATTCTCAACTCTAATTCATAATCCATGGTATTTACATAAGTAGGGATTAAGAAAACCATAGGATTTGAAATTAAGTTGAAGGAGGTTGTTCTACATACCTTGGAGAAGGAGATTCTGGAGAGAACTCTTGGAATAGGAACCCTAGATTTAGCTTTTCTTGAAAACCTTGGGGTTGGAAGGTGAGGAAAGGAGAGAAAACAAATATAGGGCTTGAAAAAAAAGAGAAGAATGAATTTGTAAGACTTCAAAATTTGAAGCAGCATTTAGACTAACATTTAAACTGTATTTCTGCAAAATCTCAGCTACATGAGGAGAGCCATGGGCCGTGGGAGGTCCCATGGGTTGCCATCCCCATCGTGGAATTTGTCATAGCCCGCTCAGCTCTGATGAGCTGGCCTACAAGCCATAGAGGCCAGCCATGGGAATGGTCCAGAGACTCAGCTAGCCCCCACCGGACCAATGGGCAAGTCCACGAGCCATGGCAGCCTCCATGGGCCATGAGCCTCTTCTGTGCGATCCATCCAGAGGACTATCCAAGTAACCATTAACCGAATGACCCACACCATTGCCATTACGTGTAACACCCCAGGATTTGAACCAACATTTAGATTTAAAAATTTGGATAGTTTCAGCAAGATTCAGGCCCCACGGGCCGTGGGAGGTTCCATGGGTTGTCGGCCTCACCGTGGGAGATGGCCTATCTCCTCAACCTCGATGGGAAGTCACCATGGCCTCACGAGTCCAACGGTCCATAGAAATGGTCCAGTGGCTCAGCCAGACGACCAAGGCTGTGCGTCGTGGGCCTCAGCCATGGGAACTCTCCAGAAGACTTGCCAAGCGTTTCCTAACCTGACGATCCCCACCATGGGGCATGGTAGGTTCGACATGCCGTCAGGCATCCCATTGGACAGGGAAAATTTCTATAACTTTTATCTTAAATCAAGGGTATTTTGGTCTTTTCCCATACTTTTTAAAAACCAAAACTATGTCATTTTATCTAGACTAAGCCTGATTTTTAAGCCTAAACTACCTTGAATCCCTCATTCCCTTATATTTTGAGCAACACTTAGAAAAACAGAACAAAAGAAATTGTTTTCTTCTCTAACATGAGTAGTAGGGTTCTTCAACTTAAGGCTCCAAACCTAAGGATTTCATCAAGGTTTTCTCTCAGGTATGTGGGATTTTATCAATGGGTTTCCTTTCACCCATTTAGTCCCAAATTTAACTCAGTTATTTAGTTCAGCTTTATTCTTCAGAGCCTAAGGTTCTTGAATTGTGTGAATTCCTTTGTACTTCAGCTTGCTTATTATATATGAATCCTTAATACATGTTTCCTTGAAATCTAGTATCCTTGTACACTCATAATTCTCAAACCCTCAATATATGGCATGAATCATTATTTTTAACTATGTTATAAATTGCATACTATATTAAGATGACAGGGATGTTATGAGTAGTTCAATTCCTCGGGATGGTGGGTTTTGAACACTCGGTCAATGTAGGATTTCATGCATTTTTGGTCAAACGTTCAGTCTTTCAGGAGTACATGATTTAGAATGCTTTCAGATTTAGCATTATCTTTCATTCTCAGAATTTTAGTATTTTTGAACTATCTTGTATGTCAGCTTACATATTCAGTCGGGGGTAACACTTAGCACCGAGTAGACACAGGGATGAAGGATCACTTGTTAGTTAGTACTGAGACCTTTAGTAGAAGTCCCTAAGTCCCAGAAGTACGATGCCACCATAGGTTCTAAAGGGTCATCATTCAATTAGACTTGACACTTTAGTCCTTTTTGACATATGTTTAGTGGATCCATGCCAGCTAGTGTTCGTACCCTTGGCAAGGTATGAACACCCTTCCAGCCAGGATTATAGGTTGTCCCTATAGTTAGCTCAACTTGGGGTATGCCGGTTAACAGTAGCTCTCACAGTTTAGATTCAGTTATTGTTTGACCGTGAGATCAGTTACCTCAGTATAATATTATTTAGTTTTATGTTTACTTTCTTGGTCATTGCATCAGTTTATATGGTTCAGTCTTATGTTAAGTATATCTTCCCATGTTCAACATGTTTAGAATAGTGCATATCTTACATGCTCAGTACATTCAAAGTACTGACCTCATACTTTCTTTGCGCTATATTATTTTATAATATAGGTTCAGATGCTTAGTATCCAGCTTACAGTTAGCACGATTCTCCTATCATTTCAGCAGTAGAGTTTGGTGGGTCCTCATACTTTGAGGACAACATTTATGTTTTCTTTTCTAAGTTCAGTCTTTAAGTTTTCAGACAGTTAGAGTTAGTTGGGGGCTTGTCTCATCTTAGTACAGGCTTTCAGACAAATAGTAGACATTCAACTTTTATGATTATGTTAGATGATTTCAGTTATGTTTTTAAACGGTGATATGTTGGTTTGACCATTCTTATTAATTAGACTTCAGCCTTTGCACAACTTTACATCAGTTGTGTATATTGTTCTTAGTGTTATGCTAGGCCATAGGTTAGCTTGGGGTGACTCGTGACTCTAGGCACTATGTCGCGTCTAGGGTGTAGGCTCAGGGCATGACAAATTTGGTATCAAAGCATCGGGTTTCATGTGTCCTAGGGTGTTTGAAATTCACGTTAAGTAGAGTCTTTTTCATGGGTGTGAAGCGCGCCACACTTATGAGAGAGGCTACGAGGCATTTTTAGGAAAAGTTTCCCCTCTTTATTTTCCATATCATGTGATAAAGTGTAAACTCTATTTAACCTCCTTCTAACTCGTGCTCTATGCATTTATAGATAATTTCTTCCCACTTTAACTAAGGGAAGCCAAGGTTCACGAGTTCATTAATTTGAAGCAAGGCATCATGAGTGTGAAGGAGTATTCTCTTAAGTTCACCCAACTTTCAAAGTATGCTCCAATGATGGTGGCTGACTCTAGGGACCGCATGAGTAAGTTTGTATGAAGTGTTTTAGAGGATATGGTCAAAGAGTGCAGAACTGTTATACTAGTTAAGGAGATGGACATCTCCACGTTGATGACTCATGCCCAGCAGATTGAGGAGGAAAAGATCAAGGAGATAGAAAGAGAGAATAAGAGGGACATAATAGATAGCTTTAGCTATTCGCAGCAGAGGTCAAATGGTGGTAATCGCTCACAGTTCCTCCAAAAATCATTAGCTCTGGCCCCATTCTCTACTAGTGCACCGGTGCCCAAGTTCAGATAGGATCAGCGGGATAGGGCACCAAGCCCTAAGTCCTAGGGTAGTGTCACTAGTGGATGTACTCACCCGGTTTGTAAGAAGTATGGTAGGAACCACCAAGGTGAGTGTATGGTCGGCACTGATAATTGTTTCATGTGTAGCAAGCTAGGTCATGGGTTGAGGGAATATCCAGTGGCTTCACAGGGAGGCAAGGGTGCTCGCCAGCAGAATCAGACTAACTCCTCATAAGCTCCAGCAGGACGCCCAACTTAGTAGGGTGTCTCATCTAGTGTAAGTGGCGGTAAACAAAAACAAGCTTTATGCACTCCAGACTCGACAGGATTAGAAGGGTTCTTCCAATATGGTCACTGGTACATTGCGTGTCTTTCATATTGATGTTTATGCATTGTTAAATCCAGGAGCCACGCTTTATTTTTTTATCCATTATATAGTAGTAGACTTCATTGTCAGTCCTAAAATCCTTCTAGAACCTTTCTCAGTCTCTACCTGTCACAACCCAACTACCGGGCCATATGGGCACCTACTCTAAGCACCTAGATAGGAGAACCCTTACCACCCAATTTAAAACGGGCCTGCAGAAATAAATAAGCAACATGAAAATTGCCTTTAATATTTAAAAACAGTTACAAAACTTTAAGCATTGAATCTATTACAAAGTTTAAATAAAACCCTCTCTAGGAACTAGTTTAAACAGGTACAAGAGCTCTAAAGGAAAAATTCAAATACGGAAACAAACACAGCTTCCATCATAAAAATGAGGAGTAAAAGCTACAGGAGATCACCATCATCCTGTACCTAAGAAACATCATTGATCATGTAACCAAACTATACCAAAAAGGTATACCAAGAGTAGTATCTATACAAACAACATGTACTGGTAGACATCATCGGTTAATCAGAATCCACCACATAATATCATGTAAGAATCCAACAAAAACACGTAATATGAAGTTACAATTCTAGCCCTTGATCAACAACCTTTACTATTACGGTGTAACATATATGAACCTACACTTTTTGTCCTAAGCCTTCCTACCTTGTTCCACTGTCAAATCGATTAATAAGTGTCCTCCCACCATTTTATCCTGGTCATAGACAACTGGCACTAGTAACACTAGACTTCCCAAGCCTACCCATCTGACCAACCACTATAAATACCTTACTGGTTCCAATCCCAATAGTCGGGTCTACTATCTACCCTTTCTATCAAATTAATAGACAACCTACAGTACCTTAATTTACTATCCTGACTTAACAACTCCACCGATATGTCCAAGCCTATTTGACAGAAACATACAATATAAGCATGTGGGTATAAATAAGACTCCCAGTCACTAATTAACTTAACAACCACATATACCATGTCCATGAACCACCACATAAACAACTTCAGATAAGATTCAACCTAATCTTTAAGTACCCAAACCACCCAAGGATCCCCTAAGAAATCAACTATGGTGTTTAACAATGCACCTCGGTATACACAAGCACTATTCTAGCATTTAAACACAGCAACCCAGCCACTCAAAGACTGATTAGAAGTAAATGCATCACCAAAAATCAACCTGGTTCACTCATGTCACGCCTTGAGGCTACCCCCTAGATATAACATGGTGTTTAGTGTCACAAGTGACCCCAAGCTAACCCATAGTCTGTCATAGCTAAGTATTTTTGAGTAAAATACTAACTAAACAGAAGATAAATTACTTTAATAAATAAGTTAGGAAAATAATCCAATAGTCATCTGAATATATATGAAAATATAATAATAGTCTGAATAAATACGGACTGCAAAAGCTGAAACTAATATTATGTCTGGAAGCCTCTAACTGAAGTGATTTGCTGGGACAAGCCCCCAGCTAACTCTAAAAGTCTAAAACTGTAAATAAAAGCTAAATAAATAAACATAAGTGTAGCCCTCGAACTATGAAGACTCACCACCGAGCTACTGATTAGGGACTGGATAATCGCACTAACCGCAGTCTGGATACTGAGCGCCTGAACCTACATCATGATAGGATATAGAACAAAAGTATGCATCAGTAATTTGAATGTACTAAGCATGCGGAATATATGCAAAATTATATACATGAATACTAAACATGGAAGATATACTGAAACATGAAGCTGAAGGATAAACTGATGCAATGACCAAGTATTTAACATGAACTGTACTATGTTGAACTAAAATGAATAACTAAATACTATATACAAGGTCAAAGCACATACTAAATCTGAACCGTGGGAACTACTGTTAACCGACATACCCCAAGCTGAGCTAACTATGGGACCAACCTGTAACCCTGGCTAGGAGAGCGTTTGTACCTTTCTAGGGTACAAACAAATCTGGCGTTGATCCACTAATCTGATGTCCAACAAGGGACTAGGGTGTCAATACTAAACTGACGGGTGACCCTTATAGAATCTATGGTGGCACCGTAGATTTAGGACTCAGGGACTAGTACTAAAGGTCTCAGCCTAAGCTGACCGATGATCCTTCATCCCTTCATATGCTCGGTGCTAAGTCTACTCCCAACTGAATATACAAGTAATAAATGCAAACTAATATACTGGATAGCTTAAATACTGATTATTCTGAGAATGCATAATAATAATACTAAAAACTAAGGGCATTCAATTCATGAAGTAAGACTGACTGAGATATCTGGCTAGCATGCAAGAATATAGAAACTGATCGGGTGTTCATAACCCACCACCCTAATGAATTTAACAAATCATGAAAATGCTAGAGTTTGACTGAAATATATAGTTTAAACACAAAATTTACAAGTTTAATCATGATATCACAAGGTTTAGATTTATTAGGGATCTAAGAGCATAATCATGTTAGGCTTCAAGAATCATATAAACAAGTCGGTAATAGATGGGGTAAAACTAGAATTCAAGGGAAAACATCAATTCACAGAAACCCTACGTATGAAGAACTAACTAAAAATTTAGGAACTTTACTATATCTAGGGACTCAATGGGTGAAAAGGGACCCATTGATGAAATCCCACATACCTGGAGGAAAATCCATGGAGGATTTGGGCCTAAACTTAGGAGAACCTTCTGCTTGGTCTTGAGAGGAAGAAGCATTTATTTTCACCTAATTTTGCTAAGTATCGATTAGTTTAGAGAGAATGGGGAAATAAGAGTTAAAATCCCTTTAATTACCCCCAAAATGACTAAGGATCAGAGTTAAAAGGGTAGGGAAAAGATTGGAATGCCCCTGAATTAGTTAAAAGAAAACTGCTGAAAAATTTATGACTCAGGTTCCACGGACAAGTTCCATGGTCCGTGGATGCTTCCACGGGCCGTAGAACCCTATTGTGGTTCATGGACCTTCATATCATGCTGCGGGTCTGAGTGCCATGAACTAGGTTCATGACTCGTGGAACCATCCATGGTCCGTAGAACCAGTTCATGGTTCCTGAAGGATTGATAACCCTCAGGCCTGAGTTTCACAAGTGGAGTCCACAACTAGTGGACTGTTCCATGGTCTGTGGTTCCACTTTGCGAACCTGACCCTAAAATGCTGGCCTCTGGTCTAATTTCCATGAGCACAGTCCACGGCTCGTGGATCTGGCTCGTGGACCTGACTGACACTTGAACAGTTTCATACTTAGTGATTCTGGACTGGTTCTAGGCTTAGAATTTCTGGAGTGTTATAATATCTTCACCTTGGGATCATTCATACTCAAATGAAGACTAAACAATATGAGTTTTTAGGAAAAGAGCTGCAATCCCTACCAAATGAGTTCTAAGAAGCTGGATTTTGACTGAATTGAGTGTTAAGTATATGAAAGCATGCTAAAAATGCTGGAATAGCTGAGAAACATAATACTGAGACTGAAATGCACATGAGAAAACTGAGAAATTAGAGAGAAACTATTACCTCAAGCAGAAACTAGATCGGAAGGAAAGAGGTGAGAGTACTTGGCCATCATAGCTGCTTCTGCTTCCCAAGTAGCTCCCTCAACTGACTGATTTCTCCATAGAACTTTCACTGAAGAAACTTCCTTATTCATCAACCTACGAATATGACGGTCAAGAACCTCAATTGGAACCTCTTCATAGTTGAGGCTATCCTTAACACCCACACTCTATAACGACATAATTGATGTCGGGTCACCAACACACTTCTTCAAAAGAGAGACATGAAAGACTGGGTGAACCGCTGCTAGTCCGGTTGGAAACTCTAACTCATAAGCCACATTACCAACCCTCTTCAGGATCCTGTAAGGACCTACATATCTGGGACTAAGCTTCCCTTTCTTGCCAAATCTCATCACATCCTTCATAGGTGATACTTTCAAGAAAACTCAATCATCAATCTCAAACTCCAAGTCTTTTTTCTTCACATCTGCATAGGACTTTTGACGACTCTGAGCTGTCTTCAACCTCTACCTAATAACCTAAACTTTTTCCATATCCTCATGAACTAAATCCAGCCCAATCAATGCTACCTCACCTACCTTAAACTAGCTAATGGGTGATCTACACCTCCGCCCATAAAGCGCCTCATATGACGCCATTTGAATACTAGAATAAAAGTCGTTATTGTAGGAGAACGCAATAAGAGGCAAGTGCTTATCCCAATTACCTTTGAAGTTGATCACATAAGCCCTCAATATGTACTCTAAGGTCTGAATAGTATGCTCTGCCTGACCATCTATCTGCGAATGAAATGTTGTATTGAGATTTACCTGAGTACCAAGACCTTTCTGAAAAGATCTCCATAAATGAGACATTAACTGAGTTTCCCTATTTGAGATTATAGACAAGCATGCAACCTGACTATCTCACTGAAGTAGAGATTGGCATAATTCTCTATTGAATTTGTAGTCTTAACCGCTAAGAATTAGGCCGATTTGGTCACCCTGTCCACAATTACCCAAATGGAGTCATGTTGTCTATGAGTATGAGGCAAACCTATAATAAAATCCATGTTGATCACTTCCCACTTCTAAGTAGGAATGCTAATATCCTGAATCACACCTCCCAATCTCTGATGATCTACCTTCACCTGCTAACAGTTGGGACACTTAGACACAAAGTCTGCAATGTCACTCTTCATGCCATTCCACCAATAGATTTCTCATAGATCACAGTACATCTTGGTAGCACCGAGATGAATAGAATATCTAGAATTATAAGACTTTGTCAAGATCTGATATCTCAAATCATCCACATTAGGAACACATAAACGACCCTAGTAGCGAAGTACACCATCTCCTCCTTGGGAGAAAACCTCCACTCTCTACTGATGAACCACACCCTTTAACTGAAATAAGATGGAATCACTGTCTTGCTTCTCCTTCACCTTGACTACTAGAGAATATTTTGACCCATTCTGAACTATCACACTGCCTTCTATTATGTCCATAAGGTAAACTCCCAGGCGAGCGAGCCAATGAACATCCTTAGACAATTCTTTCCTTTCTTCCTCAACATGAGACACACTACCCATAGACAATCTACTGAGGGCATCAACCACTACATTAGCCTTACCTGGATGGTAGAGCACATTCATATCATAGTCCTTGAGAAATTCGATCCACCTTATCTGACAAAGATTCGAATCCTCCTGGGTGAACACATACTAGAGGCTTTTATGATTTGTGAACACGTCCACATGGACACCATATAAGTAGTGTCTCCAAATCTTCAATGAAAAAACAACTGATGTAAGCTCAAGGTCATGAGTAGGGTAGTTCTTCTCATGAATCTTAAGCTATTTGGTGGCATAAGCGATGAACTTGCCATGCTGCATCAAGACACAATCCAAGCCGACTCTGGAGGCATCACAGTATACCACAAAACCATCTAAACCCTCAGGTAGAGTTAAAACTGGAGCGGTAGTCATCCTTGTCTTCAATTCTAGGAAGTTTTTCTCACATTAATTTGACCACTAGAACTTAACCTTTTTCTGGGTCAATCTGGTCAATGGGGCAGCTATGGATGAGAATCCCTCAACAAATCTCCTGTAGTAACCAGCCAAACCCAGAAAGCTCCTGATATCAGTCGGAGAAGTGGGTCAAGGCCAATTCTTAATTGCCTCTATCTTCTGTGAATTAACACGGATTCCCTCACTAGACACCACATGACCAAGGAAGGCAACTGACTTCAACAAAAACTAACACTTGTTGAACTTTGCAAATAACTGGCGATCCTTGAGAGTTTGCAGCACAACTCTCAAATGATTTGCATGCTCCTCTTTGCTTCGAGAATATACAAGTATGTCAATGAAGACTATGAAAAACATGGCAAGTACTCCTTGAACACCCTGTTCATCAAATCTATAAAAGCTATAGGAGTATTCGTTAGTCCAAAAGACATAACTACAAATTCATTGTGATCATGCTAAGTTGTGAAGGTTGTTTTTCTGAATGTCACAATCTCTGACTTTGAGCTGATGATAACCAGATCTGAGGTCAATCTTTGAGAAACAACTGGCACCCTGAAGCTGGTCAAATAATTCATTAATCCTGTGGATGGGATAATTATTCTTGATTCTGACCTTGTTCAACTGACGATAGTCAATGCACATCCTGAGAGAACTATATTTTTTATGCAAAAAAAGCACTGGAGCACCCAGTGAAGAGATGATGGGTCTGATGAAGCCCTTCTCTAGAAGATTCTTTAGTTGTTCCTTTAACTTCTTAATCCTAGATGAAGCTATTTTGTAAGGAGAAATTGATATAGGCTGGGTATCTGGAAGGAGATCTATTCCGAAGTCAATTTCTCTTTCAGGAGGAACTCCAAAAAGATCTTTTAGAAATACTTCTGAAAACTCATTGACCATAAGGAAAAAGTGGAGAGTTGGGGTCTCGGAATCTGAATCCTTAACCCAAAAAAGATGATAGATACACCCTTTGGAAATCATTTTTCTAGCCTTAAGGTAAGAGACAAATTGACCTACAAGCACTGAGGTATTACCTTTCCATTCTAAGACTGGTTCATTTGGGAACTAGAAGTGAACTATCCTAGTTCTACAATCAACTGAGGTATAAAAAAAATGTAACCAATCCATGCCTAGAATAATGTCAAAGTCGGTCATTTCTAATTATTCTACAAGATCGGCTGAGGTGACTTTCTGAGAAACTGTGATCAGGCAATTTCTTTATACCCATCTAGCTATTACTAAATCACCAACATGAGTAGAGATTGAGAAGGGTTCTAGGAGGATTTTTGGACTGACAACAAAATCTACTACTATATATGGAGTCATAAAGGAAAGCATGGCTCTGGGATCTAACAATGTATAAACATCAAGATGGAAAACTCATAACGTACCCATAAGCACATCAGGAGAATCCTCTTGGTCCTGTCGAGTCTGAAGAGCATAGAGTCTTTTCTAGTGCTAATCGCCACTTGCACTAGATGAGGCACCCTGCTGAGTCAGATGACCTACTGGAGCTGTAGTAGAGTTATATGGGGGACAGTATCCCTGCCCTTCTGAGAAGTCGCTGGGCAATCCTTCATATTGTGACCTGATTTTCCACACCCAAATCAGTTCCCACTACCGGCCATGCACTCACCTGGGTGGTTCCTACCACACTCCTTGCAAACTAGATGAGTTTGCCTACTAGTGATAGTACCTTGGTACTTAGAGCCTGGCTCCCTATCCCATTGATCCTGTCTGAACTTGGGCACTGGGGCACTAGAAGAACATGGGACTAGAGCCAAAGATTTTTGGAGGAATTATGACCTCTGAGAATAACTGAAGTCACATGTTCTAGCCCTCTTGCTATATCTTCCCTTTGCTTTGATCTTTTCCTCCTTAATCTGTTGGGCATGATTCATCAACTTGGAGATGTCCATATCTTTCATCAGCATAGCAGTTCTACACTCATTAACCATATCATCAGAGACACCTGACACAAACTTACTCATACGAGCTCTGGAGTCAGCTACCATTATCGGAGCATACTTTGATGGCTGCATGAACCTGAGAGAATATTCCTTCATGCTCATGTCACCCTACTTCAAGTTGATGTACTCTTGAACCTTGGCTTCCTTGATTTCAAGTGGGAATTTTTTTTCCAAAAATGCATTCTTGAAGAGATTTCAATCGACGAGGCCAACATTTGTACCACGAGACTCTTTCTATTGCTGAAACCAAGTATAATCCACTCCCTTCAATTGATAAGCGGCTAAGCCTGCACTCTCAACCAAGGTGACACCCATAATCTCTGTCACCTTCTGAATGTCATCAAGGAACTGTTGTGGGTTCTCCTAAGACTTGGAACCATGGAACTCTGGTGGATTCATCCGAGTGAAATCTCACACTCTGACTGCTGTAAAATTATTCTTAGGTGGGGATGGTGCCACAACTTGATAGTTAACCTGAATAGTCATGGCCTGTGCAAGCACCTGAAAGGCAGCCCTAAACTCAGCATGAGTGACTTTCTCATTAGTAGGGTTTGCTGGAGCTGGTGGTTCTTGTTGGTAGCCATTTATGTTTCTATTTATCTTTTTGTTTTCTCTTCTGGGAGGCTGTCACGACTCGATTTCTTGGTCATGATAGCACCTAAACCCCCCAGTAGGCGAACCAATCCTCGTAGCCCAGAACAGTTATTAATAGGCTACTAGCTAACAGTTAAGTAGAAGAAATGATATAACCAAGCGGAAGCAAAGGAACAAAATGAAAAGATAGATAACAAGAATATATATACAAAAGCGGAAGCTAAACCAAACCCCAAAACCTAGTATCATAGTATAAAGCAAGAACTACATATAAGGAGTACGAAGCATCCAAAATAATAAATACACAACTGTCTCCGAGTAGTAACAGAGTACATAATACAAAAGATAAACTAAAGCTAAGCTCTGGTCGCCAAGAGCTCACCCTCAGTCCGAAGATATCCCAAAAATAACTCCTCACATGAATCTCAAACGAGCTAATGGCGATGGCCCACACTAGGATCTGCACTAGAAGATGCAGAGTATAGTATGAGCACTAAATAGGAAGCATAAGGTATCCAGTAGGTATCATAGGCCGACTGGGCACATATAAGATAAAAGAGCAGTAATAGACAGAATGGAAGCAAATAGTAACAGAAGGCTATGAATAAGTACACGGAAGCTAGCACGGAAGGAATACAAGCAAGAATAACACACATGGCTAGCTACTAGAATATGCATCACAGGTGAAAGAAAGAAGCACGTACCCGAGATCCTCGCAACAATAAGTAAATAAATAGAGATTCAAAAAGTAGGCTGTATTCCAGTAACCTCAAATGGATAGAGAAAGAGAGAAAAGTAGGCGGTAAAAATCCTCTTTATATGCATGATAATGACATGAACACAAATAGCCGCCCAGCAGCTCACAAATAACCTATCAGTCCTGCCCAGGCTCCAATCGCTCTACAACACAGATAGACGACATAAAATCAAGATAACAATGTTTCGGACTCATGGACACCCCCGAATAGCCCACCATTTATGGTCCAGAGTAAAAATAAGGCCACACAGGATCATAAGGGTGGTAATATCAACTACGAAGAATACTACATACAATGGAGGAAAGAAACGAGGCGAATCATGGAAATACGGTCAAGGTCTGTGGTGCCAAGCTAATAACCTAACCCAAGGATGTCAATTAGTACAATTTTATCCAATATATGTGAAGTCTAGGGAGTTTAGACCGTAACCTATCTGTCGTTCGATGACAAGCTGCCTTGACAATGATATCCAAGCCTGAATCGCTTCGAGAAGCTCCGAATGATAATCAAACTACCATAAACATAAATAACACATCAAGACGAGTCTAACGATACCCATATCGCTATAATAATAGTCAGGCCAAAATTTGGGTCACCGACGGGTCCATGGGCCCTGCAACCTTAAACGAAAAATGAAAAGAAGCACGATGAACATAATAATGCCAAGAAGACATGCTCTAAAATTGAGCAATTTTGGCCAAGAAGAAGGCACCAAAATAGCCCGCACAAGAGAGGGATTAAAGTTGGAACTTTAAGGACAAAATCGGAAATCGGGCAAGGATTACTTACCACAACGAGAGAATTTATGCCAAGGCTGTAAGTTCCTCGAACCTACGAACATGCATTCACAAACGGGGAAGGTTCTACAAGAATTCCAAGCATTTGGAAATGAGCAACAATGGAGGATTTCTTAGAAAAACAAGAGAAGGGCAAGGTGGGGAAGAAGACTTACCAATTATTGGGGGAGCACGAATTAATGATGAACAAATGATTTCCTCAAGGTTAGGAACTGTTTAGAGCAATTTAGAGAGAGTTTTGGTGCTTTGGTGTAGATAGAAATGAAAAGAGAAGGCTGGAAAATCATAAGGCACAGCTTAAATAGCTGCTAGCCCAAGCCTTCGCGAACGTGGCCAGGCGTCACCTACGCAGGCAGCCGGCACGCATGCGAAGGCCAAGCGTTGGCCAGGCCAGGCGCTTGCCTTGCGCGAATGAGGCGAGGCCACCGCGACGCGGGCATGCGAACGCGGCCTAGGGAGAACCTAGGTGAAGGCAAGGCAGAGGGGCATCTGGCATATGCCTACGCGAACGCGGGCAGCCACCGCGTACGCGGGCAGCCACCGCGTACGCGAAGGCTATGCTAGTGCCATGAAATCACCAACTTCCAACAGCAAACTTCAACTTAGAATTTCTCTGACGGACCCTTGGGAACACATCCGAGGTCCTGCGAACACAAATGAGCAGAGCTATTCGACTAAAAATGGTATTTCGGACTCAATGGAATCGACAAAAATCCCAAAGGAGGTTTTTAGCACAAAAAGTGGGCCCCATGCCCAAGAACCAACTTTGGCCAAACTTTCTAAAATGGAACACCAAGACAAAAAAATGAGTTTGGAAGCCTCGAGACCCAAACCAAAGGTCCCTCTAACCCAAAGTCAACATTCCATAGCTAACAGAGCTGTCAGAATTTCCATCCTAGACCGTCTTCTCCGAATGTTGACCAAAGTCAAACTTTCAAGTTCAACTTGGCTAAAACACAAAAACCAAGACAAAACAAAATTGAAAGCTCCCAAAACTCGACTAAGGGTCCATATAGACCAAAATCCATGCTCTGAAGCTAATGAAACTGTCAGAATTCGATTCTGAGAACATTTACCAAGAGTGTTGACTAAAGTCAATGATATTCTAAGTTTTGGGCTCTAAAACAGGAAAATAGCCAAAACGACCAGGGCACCGAACCACCGGTCCCAACAAGTCATACATGACTTGGGGCCACTATAGGAAAGCTCTAATAGTACAAAGAAAGCATAAACACGAAGAGATCGAAAGGGTCATCAAAACATCCACTACTAAAAAGACTTTCATCCTCGAAAGTCAAGAAGAAGGGAGTACCTGAAGGCTCAAACAACTGTGGATACTGAGCATGCAACTCACTCTCGATCTCCCAAGTAGCCTTATCGACTGGACAATGCCTCCACTGAACTTTCACAATCAGAATCTCCCTAGATCTCAATCTCCTGATATCTCTGGCCAAAATAGTTATCGGATCCTAAACAAAGGATAAACTCTCATCTAACTGAACTGAATCCTAATGCAGCACCTGAGACTCATCTGGAACATATCGGTGACACATCGAGACATGGAAAACTGGGTGCACGACTGAAAACATTGGAGGAAAAGCTAACATCTAGGCAACACTACCAACCCTCTGGAGAATCTCAAACGGCCCGATGAACCTAGGGTTAAGCTTGCCCCACCGACCGAATCTCATCATGCCCTTCATGGGCGATACTCGAAGGAATACCAAGTCACCAACAATGAACTCCAAGGAACAAATTCTACAATCAGCGTAGCTCTTCTGCCTATTTTGAGGTGCTCTAAGTCTATCCTGGATCACACAGACTCGGTCTAAGGAACCTCAAAGTAGATATCTACTCTGGGGTCTAGACTCTAAACCATCAAACCAACCAACTGGCGATCTACAATGCCTATAATACAAAGCCTCAAAAGGTGCCATGTCGATGCTCGAATAAAAGTTATTATTATAAGCAAACTCGGCCAAAGGCACAAACTGATCCCATGAACCTCCAAAGTCAAGAACACAGGCCTGAAGCATGTCCTCCAGGATGTGAATAGTCCTCTAGGACTAGCCATTTGTCTGAGGGTGGAAAGAAGTACTAAGTTGAACCTCTGTACCCAAATCCCTCTGTATAGATCTCCAGAACTGAGATGTGAACTGAGTGCCACGGTCTAAAATGATAGAAGCTGGGACCCCGTGCAATCGAACAACATAAAAAATGTAAATCTGAGCTAACCTCTCAGCACCGTAGAAAGTCTGAACCAGCAAAAAGTGGGCCAACTTAGTCAGTCAAACAACAATCACCCAAATGGAGTCAAAACCTCGAGAAGTACGAGGCAAACCAACCACGAAATCCATAGTATTCCCCTCCCACTTCCACTCAGGGATGGGAAGTCGCTGCATCAAACCACCAGGTCTCATATGCTCGAATTTAACTTGCTGACAGTTCAAGCAACGAGATACGAACTCCGCTATGTCCCATTTCAAACCACTCCACCAGTAAAGCTTCCTCAAATCCCCATAAATCTTCACCGCACTAGGATGAATGGAGTATCTAGAATAATGTGCCTCATGGAGTATCAACTAAATTAGATCACCAATCCTCGGAATACAAAGTCGACCACCAAACATCAGAATACCATCAGAACCCAAAGTAGCCCGGTTGGCCTCACCCCAAACTACTTGATCACGAAGGTCACACAAACTCTGATCCTCAAACTGTCGGCTCTGAATCTGACCAACTAGAGTAGAACGAACCTCAATACTGGCAAGAACTCTGCTAGGATCCGATAAGTCAAGCCTAACCAAATTGTTAGCCAAAGACTGTATGTACAAGGCCAACAGTCGCTCAGATACTTAAAGTGAAGCTAGGCTACCTATACTCACCGCCTTCTAACTCAAGGCATCCTCTACCATGTTTGCCTTGCCCAGATGGTACAGAATAGTGAAATCATAGTCCTTCAGCAACTCAATCCATTTCCTCTGCCTCGAGTTAAGCTCTCGCTGACTCATAATGTACTAAAGACTATGGTGATTGGTGAATATCTCACAATGAACTCCATATAGGTAGTGCCTCCAAATCTTGAGCACGAAAACTACCACCGCCAACACTAAATCATGGGTGGGGTAGTTGCGCTTGTGAACCTTCAGTTGCCTCAATGCATATGTAGTCACACAACCCTGCTACATCAATACACAACCAAGACCGACCCCTGAATCATCACAATACACGGCTGAACTCTCGCCCTCGATCGGTGAAGTCAATACTGGAGTTGAAGTCAACAAGGCCTTAAGCCTCTGGAAGCTATTCTCGTATTGATCCGACAACTGAAATGGAACATCCTTCCTAGTCATCATAGTCAAGGGTGTTGCTATGGAAGAAAATCCCTCAACGAACCATCTGTAGTACCCGGCTAACCCAACAAAGTAACAAACCTTGGTAGGAGTAGTAGGTCTAGGCCAATCACGAACCGCTGAAATCTTACCCGGATCCACTCTAATCCCATCCTTAGACACCACGTACCCTAGGAATGCAACTGACTCAAGCCAAAACTCGCACTTTGAGAACTTGGCATAAAGCCGATGATCTCTCAAAGTCTGAAGTACAGTCCTCAAGTGCTTCTCATGCTCATCTCTACTCCTCGAGTATATCAGAATGTCATCAATGAAGACTATCACGAACATATCCAAGTACGGGCTAAGCACCCTATATATCAAGTCCATGAAAGTTGTGGGGGCATTAGTCAACCCAAAAGACATCACCAGGAACTCATAATGGACATAATATGTTCTGAACGCTGTCTTAGGGATGTCCTCCACCCTAATCCTCAACTAGTGGTAGCCGGACCTCAAATCAATCTTCAAAAACACGGCTGAACCTTGAAGCTGATCAAACAAGTCATTAATCCTCGATATCGGATACCTATTCTTCACTATCACCTTATTCAGCTGCTGATAGTCAATACACATCCGCATTGACCCATCCTTCTTCTTCACGAAGAGAACAAGAGCACCCCAAGGCGACACACTTGGTCTAATGAACCCCTTAGATAACAAGTCATGGAGCTGCTCCTTAAGCTCTCTCAACTCAGCTGGAGCTATATGGTAAGGAGGAATGGAAATGGGCCTGGTTCCTGGCTCTAACTCAATGGCAAAATCAACATCTCTCTCAGGTGGAAGGCTTGGCAGGTCAGTAGGGAATACAACTAGGAAGTCTCTAACCACAAGAACAGACTCAGGAGATGAAGGGTCAGCACTAGCATCTCACACATATGCTAGATAATCTAAACACCCTCTAGAAATCAACTTCCTAGCTCAAAGACAAGAGATGATCCCAGACGGTGCGTGGCTGACAGAACCCTGCCACACAACTAGCGATACACTGGATACGACTATGGTAATGGTCTTGGCATAATAATCCAAAATCGCACGGTGATAGGATAACCAATCCATACCCAGTATCAAATCAAAATCTAACATATCAAGGATCACGAAATCACCCCAAGTCTCTAAATCACCAACGGATATCAAACAAGATCTTACAATCTGATCCACTACTAAAGAATATCCTACTAAGGTCTAAACAGAAAAAGGCACACATAACGTCTCACTAGCCAACCCCAAACAAGGCAAAAAGTAGGTAGATACATATGAACAAGTGGATCCAGGATCAAATAAACCATAAGCTGGCTGACGACATACAAAAATTGTACCTGTAATCACCGCATTCAATGCCTCTGCCTTCAGTCTCCCACGGACAGCATAGAACTGAAGACGACCTGGCCTAACCACCATCTCTACCACCTGCTCTGCCATGCGGGGCACCACCTCTATCCTGACCACCACCTCCTCTAGCTGGTAGTTGAACCACACGCAAAGGCTCGGTCGGCTGAGCGGCTGACTGAACTATACCCTGCTGGGGGCAATCTCTAGCATAATGAACAACCATACCACAAGTAAAACAAGCCCCTGATGACCTACTCTGTCGGGATAAACCAGCGGAACTCGTATATCCACCATGGCCTGACGCCCCAGAATTGTACCTCTCGATGGTTTACCACTGTGACCACCCTGACTTCCCTGACCCTGCTCAAACTGAGAACCAGAAGCCTGGAGTGATGCCTGAAATAGTCGACTGGTCTGACCCTAATGCATTTGTGGCTGATAATTTCAGCCCAACTGGCCTGAACATCTACTACCATGTCTGGAACCACTGTAGCCACCCTGATGTCGAGGCCTCTTATCTCTGGCCATGGTGTCATAGTGACGCGAATACTCTACAGTACGAGCATAGTTTGTAATAGCCTGAAATGATCGACCACTAGCAACCAATATCTCTGTAGGCTCTCTAAACTCTCTCCATAGTCCCCAAACAAATCTATGAACCCTGTCAGACTTAGTAGGCATAATCATTGCCCCAAATGGAGCAAGCTGATAGAAATAAGTCTTGTACTCTTAGATGGTTATAGAATCTTGAGTAAGTCCAGTAAACTCTTCCCTCCAACGCTCTCTGTCGCTCTATGGCAAGAACTTAGCCATAAAGGCCTCATAAAACTTTAACCAAATCAAAGGAGGTAACGACGATGGTCTGCAAGCAACCTGGTCCCTCCACCATAACTTCGCTGGGCCCTCTGGCTGATAGGTAGTATAGCCAATCCCGTGAGTCTCCAATAACCCCAAATGGTGCAATATCTCCTCACAGGTAGTAATGAAGTCATGTGGATCCTGACCCGATGTACCAGCAAATCTCGGTGGTGCCAATCTTAGAAATCTACTCAAGGCCTTCAGCTCCCCATCTGTCATAGCGGGTGAGGAGCAAGAGGCTGTGCAGCTGATGGAATTGGAATAACCTCATCACAGGGAGCCACAGTAGCAGGCTGTGCTCCTGAACTCTAAACACCCAGGGCTGCCCCCTGAGCGGATGTTTGTCTACCTCAGAAGGTCGCTCTCTTATCATACCCAAAAGCTAAATAAGTAAACCCCGAATATCTGAAGACTGAGTTGGGGCTGACACAGAAACTGGTGTTGGAACTGGCACTGGAGCTGGTGGTACCTGGGCTTCCCCGAGTCCATATGTTGTAGCTCAGGAGCAAACTCTGGCTCATGATCAAGCTCAGGCTCTATCCTAACTATAGCAGTTCTAGAAGGTGTCACTATTCTGGGACGTCCTCGACCCCTACCTCCACCCTTATGACCACCCAGGCCCCTAGCTGGAGTCGGAGGTGCAGGGGCAAGAGGCTCTCCTCCGCCAGAAGCCAAAGACCTTGTACAAACCATCTGTAGAAGAGTGAACGAGAACAAGTGATAATTCCAGAAACTTCCAAGGATACTACGCACGAGATAGAATCAAGAAAAGTCATTTTTCCTAAGATGTCACCATAGCCTCCTGAAGATTGAGTACGGACGTCTTCTCCCTGATCCGCAGGACTCTACAAGATATTGGCTCCTATACCGATATACTGGTGAACCTGGGGCTCAGATACCAAGCTATCACGATCTTATTTCTCGGTCATGATGGCACCTACAACTCCCTAGTAGGCAAACCAAGCCCTATAGCCTGAAACAGTTAGTAATGGGCGACTAGCTAATAGTTAGCCGGAAGAAATGATATAACCAAGCGAAAGCAAAGAAACAAGATGAAAAGATAGATAACATGAATATATATACAAATGTGGAAGCTAAACCAAACCCCAAAACCTGGTAACATAGTATAGAGTCGGAACTACATATAAGGAGTACGAAACATCCAAAATAATAAATACACAATTGTCTCCAAGTAGTAATAGAGTACATGATATAGAAGATACACTAAAGCTAAGCTCCGGTCACCAAGAGCTCACATTCAGTCCCAAGATATCCCAAAAATAGATCCTCACACGAATCTTCAATGAGCTAACATCAATGGCCCACACTAGGATCTGCTCCAGAAGATGCAGAGTATAGTATGAGAACCAAATGTGAAGCATAAGGTACCCAGTAGGTATCATAGGCCGACTGGGCACATATAAGATAAAAGAGCAGTAATAGACAGAATAGAAGCAAATAGTCACAGAAGGAAATGAATAAGTACATGGAAACTAGCACGGAAGGAATACAAGAAAGAATAACACACATGGTTAGATACTAGAATATGTATCACAGGTGAAAGAAAGAAGCACGTACCCGGGATCCTCGCAAAAATGAGTAAATAAAGAGAGATTCAGAAAGTAGACGGTATACCGGTAACCTCAAATGGATAGAGAAAGAGAGAAAAGATAACGATAATCATGCTCGAATATGAGATACAATAACCTAAATAAGCCTAGTAATCTTAAGTCAAGAGCTAAAAACTAAAACCCAACCACAAATTAATCAATATCAAGAGTCATAAGAACCACAATAGGAACCAATAGTGCAAAATAGTAAACATAAGTCTACTTATAGTCCCACGGGAGCCCATACCCTCGAGGAACACAAACAAGTAAAGACAAACCCTCCGGCATCCTATACTACCGGAGCTCTACACTCAGCAAATAGCAAACAAGGGTGGAACCTCACACAAATGAATAGTATGATGCATGATGAGAACCGGGTAGAATAGTAACCCTGTATGTATCTCCTCCGGCGCCTAAGGGACCAATAGGTAGGTTTCATAAAAGGACACTGCTCGTATAACTCTATTCTGTTGCATACCCCTCCTCCGGCATACACAACCCAAAGCCCCAGGCCCGGAACGACAAGGTCCATGGAGGTCCCAGACCCCATACTATAATTCAATATCAAAAATGTCATCCGGAGTAAGTCTGAATTCAAACTGGAGACTCAAGTCTCAAATATGCATGCCCAGACTATGTCGAGGTCTAAAACAGTGGAAAATGTCTCAAAAACCCCACCAAGAGTGCCCGGGCATAACCGGATCTAAATCAGTAGTAAGACATCTCTGGTTCTTAGTCCGACCGAGTCTAATGCCACCTCAAATCAGTAAGAAAACTCAACTAGCACTACGGCCCTGCCGAGTCTAGCATTAATAGTGATAGAAATTATAATTTAACTTTCTTTTACCCCAAGAAGATCCACATGTTAATTCAAAACCATTCCCAAGTCATTTCCATCGAAATTGGGGCCCCAGGGCCATGCAAAGTTTAGAAACTTAGTTCTAGTAGGCCCAAAGCCAAAACCGTAGTAAGATGTGGTAAAAATCCTCTTTATATGCATGAAAATGACATGAACACAAATAGCCGCCCAACAACTCACAAACAACCTATCGGTCTTGCACAGGCTCCAATCGCTCTACAGCACAGATAGCCTGCATAAAATCACGATAACAATGTTCGGGACTCACGGACACCCCCCGAATAACCCACCATCTATAGTCCAGAGTCAAAACAAGTCCACACAAGATCATAAGGGTGATAATATCAACTACGAAGAATACTATATATAACGAAGGAAAGAAACGAGACAAATCATGGAAAAGCGGTCAAGGTCTGTGGTACCAAGCTAATAACCCAACCTATGGATGTCAATTAGTACAATTTTCTCCGATATATGAAAGGTCTAGGAAGTTTAGAGCATAACCTACCTGCCGTCTGATGAAAAGTTGCTGGGACAATGATATCCAAGCCTAAATCACTCTAAGAAGCTCCGAATGATAATCAAACTACCATAAACATAAATAACACGTCAAGAGGAGTCTAACGATACCCATATCGCTATAATAATAGCCAAGCCAAAATTTGGATCACCGATGGGCCTGTGGGCCCTGTAATCCAAAACAAAAAATGAAAAGAAGCACGATGACCATAATGATGCTAAGAAGACATACTCCAAAATTAAGCAATTTTGGCCTAGAAGAAGGCACCAAAACAGCCAGCATAAGAGAGGGCTTAAAGTTGGAATTTTAAGGACAAAATTGGAAATTGGATAAGGATTACTTACCACAACAAGAGAATTTATGCCAAACCGGTGAATTCCTTGCAACTAAGAACATGCATTCACAAATGGGGCAGGTTCTACAAGAATTCCAAGCTTTTGCAAATGAGCAACAATGGAGGATTTCTTAGAAAAATAAGAGAAGAGCAAGGTGGGGAAAAAGACTTACCAATTATTGGAGGAGCACAGATTAATGATGACAAAATGATTTCCCCAAGGTTAGGAACTGTTTAGAGCAATTTAGAGAGAGTTTTGGTGCTTTGGTGCTGATGGAAATGAAGAGAGAAGTCTAGAAAATCGTAAGGCACAACTTAAATAGTTGTCGGCCCAAGCCTTCATGGATACGGCTAGGGTCGCCTACGCGGGCACGCGAATGCGGGCTGCCAGCATGCACATGAAGGCTAAGTGCTGGCCAGGCCAGGCGCTTGCCTTACGCGAACGCGGCCAGGGAGCGCCTAGGCAAAGGCAAGGCAGAGGGGTGGTTGGCATATGCCTAAACGAATGCGGGCGGACACCGCATATGCGAAGGCTATGCTAGTGCCATGACAGCCCCAGCTGCCAACTGCAAACCTCAACTTAGAATTTCTCTGATGGACCCTCGGGAAGACATTCGGGGTCCTGCGAACACAAACGAGCAGAGCTATTCGACTAAAAACTGCATTCCAAACCCAAAGAAATCGACGAAAGTCCAACTTTGTCCAAACTTTGGCCCCACGCCCAAGAACCAACTTTGGCCCCACGCCCAAGAACCAACTTTGGCCAAACTTTCCAAAACAGAACACCAATGCCAAAATCGAGTCCAGAAGCCTCGGGATCCAAGCTAAAGGTCCCTTTAGCCCAAAGTCGACATTCCAGATCTAACAGCACTGTCAGAATTTCCATTCGAGACCGTCTTTTCCAAATGTTGACCAAAGTCAAACTTTCAAGTTCAACTTGGCTAAAACACAAAAACCAAGACAAAACAAAACCTAAAGCTCCCAAAACCCGACTAAGGGTCCATCTAGACCAAAATACATGCTCCGGAGCTAAAGAAATTGTCAGAATTTGATTTCGAGCACGTTTACCAAGAATGTTGACTAAAGTCAATGATATTCTATGTTTAGGCTCTAAAACAAAAAAATGGCCAAAATGACCAAATGAACGACCAGGGAACCAAACCACCAGTCCCAGCAAGTCATACATAACTTAGGGCCACTACAGGAAAGCTCTAATAGTACAAAGAAAATGTAAACACGAAGTTGAGCGGAAGGGTCATCACAGAGGCATTTTCTTAAATGCATAGAACACGAGTTAGAAGCATGTTAAATAGATTTCATACTCTATAGCACGAGATGGAAAAGAAATAAGGGAAGTTTTTCCTAATGACGTCTCTTATAAGTGTGGTGCGCTTCACACCCATGAGAAAGACTCTACTCGATGCGGCTTTTAGAAACCATAGGACACTTGAACTTGATGCTCTGATACCAAGTTTGTCATGCCCCGAGACTATCCCCTAGACGTAATATGGTGCTTAGTGTCACAAGTGACTTCAAGCTAACCCGTGGTCTGGCATAGCTAAGCATTTTTGAGTAAAATACTAACTGAGCAGAAGATAAACTAATTTAATACATAAGTTTGGAAAATAATCCAATATTCATCTGAATATATATTAAAATATAATAATAGTGTGAATAAATACTGAATGCAAAGGCTGAAACTAATACAAAATCTAGAAGCCTCTAACTGAAGTGAGTTGCTAGGACAAATCCCCAGCTAACTCTAAAAGTCTAAAACTGTAAATAAATGATGAATAAATAAACATAAGTGTCGCCCTCGAACTATAAGGACTCACCACAAAGCTGTTGAGTAGGGAATGTAGAATTGCCATAACCACGGTCTGGATACTGAGCGTCTGAACCTATATCATGATAAGATGTAGCACAAAAGTATGCGTCAATACTTTTAATATACTGAGCATGTGTAATATATGCAAAACTGTATACATGAATACTAAACATAGAAGATTTACTGAAACATGAAGTTGAAGGATAAACTGATGCAATGACCAAGTATTTAACATGAATTGTAATATGCTTACCTGAAATGAATAACTGAGTACTGAATACAAGTTCAAAGAACATACAGAATATGAACCGAGGGAGCTACTTTTAATCGATATACCCCAAGCAGAGTTAACTATGGGACCAACCTATAACCCTAGCTTGGAGGACGTTTTTACCTTGCCAAGGTACAAACATATTTGGCGTGGATCCACTAATCTAATGTCCAACAAGGGACTAGGGTGTCAAGCCTAAACTGATGGGTGGGTGACCCCTATAGAACCTATAGTTGCATCGTAGTTCTGGGACTCAGGGACTACTACTAAAGGTCTCAGCCTAAGATGACGGGTTAGCCTTAATCCCTTCGTCCACTCGGTGCTAAGTCTACTCCCAACTAAATATACAAGTAATAAATGCAAACTAATACACTGGATAGCTCAAACACTGATTATTCTGAGAATGCATAGCAATAATACTTAAACCTGAGGGCATTCAATTCATGAAGACTGACTAACTGAGATATCTGGCTAGCATGCATGAATCTAGAAACTGATCAGGTGTTCATAGCCCACCACCCTAACGAATTTAATAAATCATGACAATGCTAGATTCTGATTGAAATATATAGTTTAAACATGAAATTTACAAGTTCAATCATGTTATCACAAGGTTGGGATTTATTAGGTCTCTAAGAGCATAATCATGTTAAGCTTCAATAATAATATAAAATAAGTCGATAATACTAGGGGGAAACTAGAATTCAAGGTAAAACTTCAATTCACAAGAACCCTAAGTCTGAAGAACTAACTAAAAATTTAAGAACTTGACTATATCTAGGGACTCAATGGGTGAAAAGGGACCCATTGAAGAAATCCCACATACCTGGAGGAATATCCACGGAAGAAATCCTTGGATTTGGGACCTGAACTTAGGAGAACCTTCTGCTTGTTCTTGAAAGGAAGAAGTATTTCTTTTCTCCTAATTTTGAGAAGTATCGATTAGTTTAGGGATAATGGGGAAATAAGAGAGAAAATCCCTTTAATTACCCCCAAAATGACTAGGGTCGGAGTTAAAAGGGTAAGGAAAAGACTAGAATGCCCTTGAATTAATTAAAAGAAAACTACTGAAAAATTTGCAACTCAAGTTCCACAGACAGGTTCCATGGTCCGTGGATGCTTCCATGGGCTGTAGAACCCTATCGTGGTTCCTGTCCCTTTATGTCATATTGCGGATCTGAGTTCTATGAACTGGGTTCACAACTCGTGGAACAATCCACGGTGCGTAGAACTAGTTTGTGGTTCCTGAGGGATTGATGACCCTTAGGTCTGAGTTTCACGAGTGGAGTCCACGGCTCGTGGACTATTCCACGGTCCATGGTTCCACCTCGTGAACATGACCCTAAAATACTGGCCTCTAGTCTTATTTCCACGAGCACAATCCATGGCTCGTGGATTGTTCCACGGCTCATGGACCTGACTAGCACTTGAACAATTTCACACTTAGTGATTCTTGACTGGTTCTAGGCTTAGAATTTCTGGGGTGTTACAACTCATGGAACCAACATAAGAAAGAACAAAAAAAATATACCAGGCGTGGTACCCGAGCCAACCATTATAGAACTTGTACCAGGCGTGGTGCCCGAGCCAACTGTTAGATATCCTGTAACAAGCGTGGTACCCGAGCCAAGTGATAAATATGTACCACATATCGTACCTGAGCCAACTATTAGATATCCCGTAACAAGTGTGGTACCTGAGCCAATCGATGAATCTGTACCAGGCGTGGTACCTGAGCCAACCGGAGAAATCACAGATATCACACAATCACAGACACAATGAATAAAACCACCCTTGTAACCCAGTAAGCATTAAAATGAGTTCATTACACGGGATCGACAACAAGATATTATATCACATAAAGTTCATTATTCCCTAAATATGCAATGTACAGAATACTTAGGTTATAGTTAATATGCACATATACCGCATCTTTGGAAAACAACAACCATCACCTACACAACAGACCTGATTCATCCTCTCAACCCTTGCTAACCTGTCTAAAGACCAACCCCCAGATTATCCAATGAACCCTATGACTCATTCACCTCAAATCCTAGACTTCCTTAGAAGAGTAAACACGCCTTAGGGGTTTCATTCCCTGACATTAAGGACTCCAGACCCTCCTTGTTCAACCCATTTCCCTTAATTAAATTATTTTTGAAAAATCACTATAACCTAGCAATCCATTCACACGCACACATTACCAGTTTCCCGACCTACCAGACACTCTAGTTTCCTTAGCACTTAAATTCAAGTAATAATAATAACACCAAAATCGGGTCACATTACCCATAATGTTATCATTCTTTTTTAGTCAACCATCCAATCAAAACATTATTCCTCCAGACTCTGTGCCCGAAGGCCTAAGCATAGACTATTCCATCATTCTATAATAATACTGTGCAATAGGATATCGGTCTATAACTACTCTGTTAAGTCTAGCCTGCTTGGATGCTAACCAGCTGCTGTAGAAGTTTGAACATGAACTTCTGACTCCGTGAAGGCAATTCCTGACGAAAAGCAGGTCTGGAATCCATGATTTCACCCCTTTTGAGCAGAAATCTCTTCTCCCCATTGCTCCCAAGCCTTGGAGTAGCCTAGGAGGGTTTTTGGAGCAACCCTCGTCTGTTGTTCAACTGAAGAGAAGGAGCTTAAAAGAAAATCCATGTTTATAAGTTACTGGTTTTATCAGCCTGCTATAGAGGCCCGCTAATCGCTACAGTGTCAACACAATAAAGGGAAAATTCCCACTATGGCGGGATGACGTCAGCCCAGAAAAATTCTAAATTCTGAAATTTTCATCGTATCATCCCAAATTAAATTAAAAATGTATTTTAATTATTCCAGAATCCATGACGAGGTGATTTTTAAATAATGACTAAACATGCCATTGCAACAGATATCAATTTACCCATTGTTCATCTCCGAACGATCCCATAAGTAGAGAGGAAATAAGAAACTGGTATGGGGATCCCATAGTCCCACCTTGACAGCATAATTATAATCCCATTCAAAACATCAGAACTTCCCCCTTTTTAGGTGTACCCAATCCTAATCAATCATTAATTTGGTATTGCTTGGCCATGGAATCCCGTCCCCCCAAGTGCCCAAGAAATTCAGGGCCTCGTAAAGATACCAGAGTGAAAGAATTTCAAACAACACAAAAAGAACCCCTTCACTCCCAAAGTAGAGGTTGGCAATAGTTTAAAGGGGGTGAGCAATTGGTCTTACGCCCATTCTCCCCTATTTTCACCCAAACACACTATTTTTCCCCCAATCACTATGCTCTAGACATCAAAAAATCAAGGTAACAACCGTACTTCCTTACTTCCTTGCTTCATTGCACGAATAATGGTAGTTTTATGGTAGAAATTGGTGGATAGAGTAGATATTGTGTTGGCTTTGAATTTTGAATATCGATTTTGATTTTGTCAAATTTTCAAAGCATGGATGCTTCTCTTATGCTTACAACACTTCCACAGCATTCCGAGCATAAGGATTATGGGTTTTTTGCCCAAAATGGGTTCAAAATGGTGGGGAAGGTGAAGGGTTGTTCTTGTTGAAAAGTGGTGATTTGGGCAATTTTTAGGGGTTATAATGCCCAAGTTTTTGCATGAAATAGTAGTAGGCTATTTGGGAAACACTGATCTAGACAGGAAATCTTAAAAATAGAAATTTGGGTCAAGAGGCTCCATTGATGCACCTCTTAAAAATCTGGGATGATGAAGATCGCTAAAGCAGAACTAGGCCGTTACAGTGATTCCACTATAGCTGAAAAATTCCTGTTATAGCGCTACCACTATAGCGGAAGACAATCCACTGTAGGGGGAGGTTGCAAGTAGTAACCTCCCAGACAGGGTCCAAAATTTTGGTTTTTCTCTGAAATGATACTTTCTCACATCTTTTCGAGTTCTAATCTCACCCCTTGTTAAAATTGCAAATTTAACAACTCCATGGATGCCAACAAAGAAGATATCCCACCTTATAAAAGGTTCCCGAATGATGCTAGTCAGGAGAAGTTCTAGGACTACCAGACGACTGGCTTGTGCTTTGAGAGGGCATTTAACATGAGGGGAATGGAAGAACAGCCTGGGGCATTTTATAACAGGCTTCAAGAGTTTGGTTAGGGCCCATAGGTGGTGGTTCCCCCTTTCGGCCGTTCAGGCTGGGTGAGAGAGTTCTATGCCATACTTCTTACCGTGAGTTGGGATGACCCCAACCCCACTATTCGCCTCCAAAGAGTGGATGTTCGGACTGTCAATGAGGTGATAGGAGTGCCTCATGTTTTGAATTCTGCATATGAGGCCAAACTCCGGGAGATGGATATGAGGTGGCTGAGTAATATACTGATTGATAAGGCTTTCATGAACCAGGTCTACTGGCCCAGCAACGAGGGAGTCACTAGCACTTAGTTCACTGCCGATGCTAGGAGGTGGCTGAACTTGGTGTCTCGGAGGATCCGTTCGTCGAGCAATAATACCAATGTGAATTACCCTTGGGCCTTGGTGGTGGCTTGTGCGATACAGGGGTTGTAGCTGAATGTGGGGGCACAGATTGTGCCAGAGTGGAAGGACTTCTAGTGGGGTCCCAAGAAGCGCCCCATCCTTCCTAGTCTAGTATTTGATCTATGCAGGTGGTTCAAGGTGCCTAAGGATGATACTAACATGGAGGTGGAGATGAATGCCCCCTTCAACCCTCTCTAGGTGAAGGTAATCACTGCTATGGGAAAGAAGAAGAGGAAGGTGAGTGAAGCGGGGAGCAACCAGGTTGCCAAGGGCATAGATGATGATGAGGATGATCCTTCCCCTCTTTCCTAGTCTCAGCCTCCTATCGCTAGCAGCCAGCTGGAGGAGAACTTAGCTGCAGTCAGGTGGTTTAAGGAGGGAACCACTACCGGAGCCACAACCCCGTCCCCCTCTGCTCAGGACTATGCAGCACTCCGCAGGGAGTTGAATGAGGAGAAAAAGAAGAGGTTCTCTCGAGACCACATGCTTGCACGGATGTTGAAGACCATAAAGGTTATGTTCACATGTGTTATCCCTGATACGGAGCTCCCCCAGCTCGAGCCCGAGGACCAACAGGAGTTCCCTTTTTTGAGTGATGTCGCGGCCAAAGACCCTACTCCCACAGCTCCCCTTTCTGACTTTATCTTTTTGTGAATAAGATTATTGTAGTATCGATGCTAGAAATCAAGAGATATGAACCTTGGAGTATAAACTGTGTTTCCTCATCTCCCTCTGTAATGTTAACACCTAAAGGTTCGTTGTCAACAAGGTTGTGCTCCATTTTCATAGTGTAACGCACCTGAAATTGTAGAACCAAGTTAGGAAAATCATGGAATCATGTTAAGAACTTTAAATTATTACGAATGAGCCAAAGAAACAAGTTAAAAAGGCCCAGGAAGTAGCAGTTACAAAGCTACTATTTTCAGCACTTCTGCACATTAGCTGCACCTGCAGAACTATTCATCGCAGGTGCGGGATTGCAATAATGGTAAAAGTTTTACACCTGCAGCCCTGCACTGTTCCATGAATTCTACAACTGTGTACAGGTGAACGCAGGTACGACATCGCCTTTGTGTCAACATGTTTGTACCTATAGCGTCATCATCTACAGTGAACATAGACTCAGAACAAGGAATTTCAACTAGGAAACAAGGGTTTGTAAGAAGAATTAGTACTCAGACTTCCTAATTACAAAACATAACAATTGTACATGCATTATCCATCCTTTATTTCCAACTATCGAACCCAATTGCTAACAAATTTCAACAAAACCTTTCTAATCTAATGATGTGTCATAGTTTTACGGCACTTTTGATACTTAAAACTTGGAATTTGAGTGTGTTGTTTAGCAATTTTTAGTAGATTTGATGTGTTTTTGAGTGTTGTGTAGGAAAATAGGGTTCGGAAGCTAAGTGCAGTAAAAAGAAGGCAAAACCCCCAGAAATAGAGTTTCACGACTACACTCGATGAGCCATCATTTGATCCACGAGCCGTAAAACATGCTTGTGGAGTTGACTACTACAAAGGTGCATAGAGCCTGATTTCCACAATAGGAGTTCATGATCCATGGACCCATCCATGAGCCATAGATCCTATTCATGGAACCTAATCAGAGAAGAAGCCAAAAGGCCTGATTCCATGAAGCTAGTCCACGAGTCATGGACCAATCCACGAGCCATGGAATGAATTGGTAGAATTGAATCTGCAAGAAGAAAAAAAGCTTGATTTCCATGAAGGTCTTCCACAAGCCGTAGAAGGATCCACAGACCATGGATGGTGTCCGTGGAAGCTGCCAAAGCCAGTTCTCCTAGTTTAATTAGGATAGGATCTGTAATGTCTATAAATACCTTTCTTAGGTTTTCTTTTACGTTTTATGCTCTATTATTTATTAGAGACGACTTAGAAAACATTGAGCACTACTTTGTTATTGATTTTGGGAGATTATTTTCATCCATTGGCTCTTGATTATTGATCCTTATTTAACAATTCAAGATTCTGGATTTCCTTATTCCATCTTGTAAGTATATGATTATAAATCCTTCAAAAAATTATGATTGTTTACATATGAACATGAGTAGCTAAATCCAAAATTAGGGTTATGGGAACCATTAAGTATTAACAAAGTAGGCAAAGTACTTAGCAATTTTAGGAAGATATTTGTGCATGTATTATTTTTTCCTTCGCTTTGATTGTTTTTTAACAGTGCGTAACATTAGAATTTGCCTTATTATTACTTGCTGGACCAAGGGGGTAACGAATGGGAAAAGGAATGTTACAATGGAGTTTTGAGGCTACCAATCCTCATCTAATAGCTTGACCTTGTCTAGAAATAGCTAATTTAGGATCAAAAGTAAGGGTTAGTAAAACATACACTCGTAGATGGACCAAGTTGCATGGTGAAATACTTCTATCTAGGGGACCAACCATTTAGTTGAAATTAACTTACTGATATTGCATGCTAAGCAGCAGAATAGATTGCCAGTACAATGCCTACTACATTATGAACTCATGGGGAACACAGTCCTAGTCCATTATCTCTTTGAATCACAACAAAATTAATACTTGTTGTTACTTGTTACTTGATATTTTTCAAACATTACTTTTTACTTAAAATCACCCCATTAGGGAAATAAGATGGCTAAGAGCACAAATACATACAGTTGACCGAGGTCCTACCATATTCCATATGGGATCGACCCTAACCTTGGTTAGGTTTTATATTTGACCAACAACTGTTATATACTTCCTTTTAGAGGTGTAATTTGGTCTTATCAAGTTTTGGCACCATTGCCAGGGAATATGGTTTTGGATTAAGAGAAATTGTTTTTATTTGACTGTTAGTCCTTATTTTCTGATTTACCTTTTCTGTTGTTTTTGTTTTGTTTCATAAGTTGCACACTTATTCATGACCAGTACATGAAGTCAAGGAAATCCCCTGATTCCACTTGATCTTGAACTTCAATGAACTCTGAGAAATATGGTGAAAGACGGGGTTGTTGAGACACCAGAACAGGCCACATCCCGGATGTTGGCCGAAGAATAGCAAAGGATACAAGAAACACAAGATGCTAAGGATGCTCAACTTTTTACAGATCAAGCTAATCAAAATGTTTTCAGCTGAACAAGCAAGGCAAGAGGCTCTCTATCAGGCCACACTAAATGCCAAAGCCGCAAGGGAAGAGGCATCCCAATGCAATATTAATCAAGATTCGATTGGATAGAGAGGGAATAGAGTCGACCAGTAACATCAAGCTAGACACATCCCTCACTATTATATTGATGATGATAAAGTCAATCTTGATGATGCAGATACAATGGGTTCTATAGTCCTACCACCACTGCCTGTTGGTGGAAAGTTTGATATTATAAGCCGTGATCCAGTTGCTGAACCTGAAGGGATTATTTGCTAGCAAATCAACTGATGATGCAAATTTTCACTTGTTGAACTTTGTGTGGATTTGCAAGTCTTACAAGATGCCACGGGTATGCCAAGATGCTATCAGATTCTGGATATTTCCATTCTCTTTGACTAGAGAAGCAACACTTTGTCTTGCTGAACTTCCTGATAATTCAATATACATATGGAGAGAACTGCAAATACAATTATTGGAGAGGTTTTTTCCTCCATCAAAGATGTTATCGCTCAAGCAGGAGATCTACAATTTCAAGAAGTTTAACACAGAAGCACTCTATGAGACATAGCTTAGGTTAAATAAGAAGTTGAAACAGTTGTTGAATCACAAGATTCCAAGAGAGACTTTGATGGAGATCTTCTATAGGGCACTAAATGTAAACACTAAGGTTGTAGCTGACACAATCACTAGAGGTGCATTCATGGAGAATACTTATATAGTTGCATCTAAAATGCTAGACAGGGTCATAAAGATGAACATATCTTGGCACACGAGAGAGTCTGAAGTTCCAGTCGGAACTTATGTTGTTGGAAAGTGCCTAGGTCAGACCAAATTAAAGGAGCTTGTCTAAGATATGGAAGAGTTGAAAATGAATGTTGGACTTATTTCTAAGCGTGTCATGAGTACCAGAGCTGAAAAAGTAAACATAATTAGTTCACAAGGTAAAGTACCCAGGCATGAGGAATATGAATCTGATGAAGAGGCCAACTTCTTAAATGATCAAATGGCAGGTTTCTGGGCCAATGGCCAAGGGACCAACTAAGACAGTTGGTGGGGTTAAGGAAATCAAGGTCAGAACAAAGATATATATAGAGATAACAACTATACTTGGTCTGGATATAGAGACATGAGCAGGGGTAGAGATAAAGATGGTGACTGGAATAAGAGGGATGGATAAAAGATGATAGAAACAGCTTGTATTCCCTCCTAGTAACCATGAAGGGGGACTAGCCTAAACAAAGTTGAAGAGATGTTGGCCAAGGTGCTGAAGAAGGTTGAGACAACTGATGTTAACTTGAAGAAAATTTGTGCTGACATCTCATGCATGAATCAGAAAGTAGAGTCACATGCCATAGCTATCAAATAAATTGAGCAACAGCTGGGTCAATGTCTACAGCCTTGAACTAGCGCCAGAAGGGTACACTTTCTAGTAATGTAGTCTAGAATCTAAAAAAACGATGGGCATTGCATAGTGGTGACTACTCATAGTGGAAAAATGACTGTTGATACTCCTATCCTTATAGTTGTTGATGAACTGGCCGATCCTGAAAAAGATGATGCTGAGATTGTGGTTGATTTAGAAGAAAAGGTTGATGATTAGAACACAAATGAGAAGAAATCGACAGTCTCTAAAAAGAAGGAAAATGAGGTCCCTCGGTTCTTAAAACTGATGCCATGACCTCCTCCACCTTTCCCACAAATATTGATCAAAAAGGCCGAAGAAGGTAAATATCGCATGTTCATCTCCATGCTGAAATAACTTTTAGTAAATATTTCTTTGGTAGAATCATTGGAGCAGATGCCTGGGTATGCAAAGTTTATGAAGGATCTGGTGACAAAGAACAGAACTGTGAGTTTTAGCCCAGCTGATAATTTACACCACTGTAGTGCAATAGCCTCCCATTCTCTTATGCAAACAAAGAAGGATTCTGGACCTTTCACTATTCCTTGCACAATTAGAGCATTCCATTTTGCAAAAGCTTTGTGTGATCTTGGTTCTAGTATAAATCTGATGTCGTTAGAAGTGTTCAAACATTTGGGCTTGGGAGCCCTCAAACTGACTATAATATGGCTTCTTATGGCAGATCAAATAGTGAAAAGGTCAATAGGGATTCTCTATGATGTACTTGTGAAAGTTGATACCTTTATCTTTCCTGCAGACTTCATGATCCTTGATTGTGAGGTAGATTTTGAGATTCCCATCATCTTAGGATGCCCATTCCTTGCCACTGGATGCGCTTTAATTGACTTAGAGTCTGGAGAGATAAAATTTAGACTTAATGATGAGGTGGTAACTTTTAATGTCTGCCAGTCAATGAAATATCATGAGGACATGCACATAGTATCAGTCATTGACATAGTTGATGAGGAGCAACTAATAGTGCATGTTAAGGAGTGACTTAGTATTAAAGAATTTGCAGTCGTGATCATGAATTTTAATGGAGAGGATATTGTTGAGTATGATGATATAGTAGAAGCACTTGCAAGTTTGGGGTCTTACTATTATGCTCCAAAAAATCTTGATCAGGACCTGAAGAATTGAGTAACCCTACCAGCTAGACCTTCTATTGAGGAGCCTCCAGTCTTAGAACTCAAGGCTTTCCCATCTCACCTCCAATATGTGTTCTTAGGATCCAATGACACCTTACCAGTTATTATTGTTGTATACCTAGATGAAGGGAAGGTTGAAGCACTGGTTTCTGTTTTGAGAAAGTTCAAGAGGGATATTGGGTGGTCCATTACTGACATCATTAGCATTCCACCAGGTATATGCATTTACAAAATTTAGCTTAAGCCAGATTGTATTTAGAGTATTGAGCATCGGCATAGGTTGAATCAGCCCATGCAAGAAGTTGTCAAGAAGGAGATCATTAAGTTGTTAGATGCAGGTGTGGTTTACCCTATTGCATACAACAAGTGGGTGAGCCCAGTTTAGTGTGTGCCTAAAAAGGGTGGAATCACTATGGTTCCAAATGCTAAGAATGAGTTTCTTCTAATGAGTCCAGTCACATGATGGCGTGTATGCATGGACTTTAGGAAGCTGAATGCTTGGACCGAGAAAGACCATTTTCTTATGCCATTCATGGATCAGATGTTAGACCATCTTGCTGGTAGAGGATGTTATTGTTTTGTTGATTGTTATTCGTGATGCAATCAGATTTTGATTGTTCCTAAAGACCAAGAGAAGACCACTTTTACCTGTCCATATGGGATGTTTGCTTTTAAAAGGATGCCATTTGGGTTATGCAATGCACTAATGATATTTACATGATGTATGATATTGATTTTTTCAGATATGGTGGAGGACACTATTGAGGTATTCATAGATGATTTTTCTGTAGTAGGTGACTCCTTTGATGATTGTTTAGCGCATTTGAGTTGTGTGCTGAAGAGATGTGAAGAATGCAACTTAGTGCTAAATTTGGAGAAGTGTCACTTCATGGTCAAAGAGGGTATAGTTCTTGGCCACTGGATATCCAAGCAAGGTATTGAGGTTGACAAAGTGAAGATATAGGTGATTGAAAAATTGCCTCCTCCAGTTTCTGTGAAGGGTATCCGACACATTTTGAGGCATGCTAGTTTCTATCATAGGTTCATAAAGGACTTCTCTAGAAGTGCACATCCCTTGTGCAAGTTATTGGAAAAGGAGGTAAAGTTTGTGTTTGATGATGAATGCCTAAAAGAATTAGAATGCCTCAAGCAAAAGTTGATCTCTCTGCCTATTATTATTACGTTTGATTGGTCCCATCCTTTCTAGGTTATGTGCGATGCTAGTGGAGTGGCGCTAGGAGCAGTCGTAGGCCAAAGGCATGAAAATATTCTACATTTGATCTACTATGCTAGAAAGGCACTTAATGTAGCTCAAAAGAAGTATACTGTGATAGAACAAGAGTTTCTTGTTGTGGTCTTTGCATTCAAAAAGTTCAGATTTTATTTGCTTTGCACTAAGGTGATTGTGCACACTGACTATGCAGCTCTTAGGTACCTCATAGAAAAGAAGGTTGTGAATCCTAGATTGATTAGAAGGGTACTTCTTTTGCAAGAGTTTTACTTTAAGGTCAAGGACTAGAAGGGAACAGAAAATCAGGTAGAAAATCACTTGTCTAGATTGGAGGATGGAGCAATGCTGAAACTAAATGATGAGTTAGAGATTGTTGACATCTTCCCAGACAGGCAATTGTTGGTTACATCCCAAGATTTGATTCCAGTATGCAGACTTTTCTAACTATTTAACAAGTGATGTGGTACCTCCTGATTTGTTCGTTCACCAGCAAAGAAAGTTTATGTCTGATGTTAAAAAAATCTTCTGGGAGGAGCCATTCTTATTTTGTGTATGTGATAATACTATGAGTTGTAGATGCGTGTCTGAGGTTGAGATGATAGAGATATTGGAAGTTTGTCATTCATCCCCTGTTGGGGGACATCATAGTGGTATCCGGACAGCCCACAAGGTCTTACAATGCAGTTACTATTGGCCTACCCTCCACAAGGATGCTCATAAATATACTAAAACTTGCAATCGATGTCAAAAGTAAGATGGTATATCAAGTAAACATTGAACTATTTGATGTGTGGGGTATTGACTTCATGGGTCATTTTGTGAGTTTGAATAGGATGAAATATATCTTGGTGGTTGTTGACTATGTATCTAAGTGGGTGGAGGTAGTTGCGCTTCCCAATAATGATGGCAAGAGTGTCACATCATTCTTGAAAAAGAACATCTTTTCCAGATTCAGTACACCACGGGCGATTATTAGTGATGGAGGCTCTCACTTTTGCTATAGGATGTTTTGTGCTTTACTTGAGAAGTATGGAGTTAAACACACAGTTGCAACCCCTTATCATCCGCAGACTAGTGGGCAAGTTGAGGTTTCCAACCGGGAGATAAAGACAATCCTAGAAAAGACTGTGAATGCAAACACAATGGATTGGTCTAGGAAGCTGGATGATGCATTTTGGGTATACCGGACTGCGTATAAGAAACCAATAGGTATGTGACCATATAAGCTTGTGTTTGGGAAGGCATGTCATCTACCGGTGGATCTTAAGCATAAGGCCATGTGGGCACTGAAAAACTTGAATTTGGATTAGTATGCAACATCCTTTCAGCGGCTTTGTCAGCTTAATGAGCTGGATGAGTTTTGCCTCAAGGCCTATGAAAGTTCATCCTTGTACAAAGAAAAGATGAAATTGTACCATGACTGGAAGATTGAGAAGAGAGATTTTGCGTTGGGTGATTTAGTTGTACTATTCAATTCAATACTGTGCTTGTTTCCTAGCAAGCAAAAGTCTAAATGGATTGGACCATTTAATGTGGTACAAGTGTTCCCACATGGTGCCATAGAGATTGAAAACCATGAAGGCAAGAGTTTCAAGGCTAACAGCCAGCGTATAAAGGCTTATTTGGGAACTGCAGATGAGATCAAAATTATTGAAGTCTAGATCCTTGGTGAAGTTTGAGTAACCAAGGAACCTGCATTTTGCTGTGATGATAAATCAGGCGCTGCATGGGAGGATACCCATGAGGGAAACTTGATGAAGCTTGAGTAGTCAAGTGACATGCATCGTGCCGCAATGTTAAATCAGACGCTGCATATGAGGCAACCCATGAGGGAAACTTGATGAAGTCTGAGTAGTCAGGTGACCTGCATCATGCTGCAACGTTAAATCAAGCGTTGCTAGGGAGATAACCCAAGGCTTATGTTTGTTGTGTGTGCACGGACAAGTGGAGAAAAGGCACTGGAAAAGAGATATTCAAAAAGAGGGTAAGTGTTATTCCACGAGCATGGTTCACGGACCATGGTTCAAACAACGACTCGTAGACCCTACTCATGGAAATCAGGCCAAAGTGACTAGGTGTAGAATAGAGTCTACGAAACAATTCCATTATCTGTGGTTTAAACCACGATCTGTAGTTACTGGTCATAGATATCAGACAAAATTACTATCTTCAAAACAGGATCTACGAGCTAGTTCCATGGATCGTGATTCCAACCATGGGCCGTGGTTACTGGTAGTAGATCTCAGGCGAAAAATCACCTTGGCAGGACTTGTTCCACGAGCCATGGTTCAATCCATGACTCGTGAATAATACTCATGGAACTCAGGTAAGTTTCTTTTAAAATTTTTTGACTCAATTTAAACCTGACCTGACCTACGACCTCCTTTCATTTAAATCCCTTCTATATCAAAATTTACCCCCATTTTTACTTTGTAACCAACCACTCCACTCTCCTTCCATTCAAAAACCAACACTCCTAAAATTCCTTCACAAAATCATTAATTTCTTCCCTTCATCAATCCCAAAATTCCCCAAAACCATATGACTTCACTTGTTCTTTCACAACAAGTACCGAAAGTGCAAGTATTTGCTCATAAGCTTTAAAAATTCTACTAAATATTTGTGTAAAACCCTTGGGATGGTGGTTCGTATTAGTAAATACTTGAACTTATTGCGTAGATGAGTATTGTTTGTGAAAATTGGGTTGAAATTGTATGGAAAAAAAGCTAAAAGATGGTTGCCTTCTATTTCAGTGATCATGAGAGCAGTCCACAGACCGTGGTTCATTACATGAATCATGGATAGCACTCATAAAAATATCATCAGAGGCATGTAATTTTGGTCTGATTTCCATGAGGCTCATCCACGAGCCGTGGATGGCCTCTGTGGAAATTAGAACTACAAACAGACAACATGTTCCTGAGATCCACGAGGGGCTTCCACGAGCCGTGGTTCATTCCACTGGCAATGGATCTCACTCGTGGATCCCCAATTCTGAAAAATTTCAGAAATTTATTTTGTTTTTCCTTCATACTGGTATACTAATACTCTCCCCCACAGGTACTATGACCCCTAAAAGCACTCCAAAAAAGGGTGGAGCACGTACCTCAAAGAAAATAAGAGAATGGGCTTGCCATATAAAGTCTAGACTCTTAGACGAGCCCTCTAAAGCTGAATGGAGTGGGTGAAAATAGGTGTGACATCTATCTAGATCCAAATGTAGAGCCTCAAATTATGAGGAAAGGGGTAAAGACCCAGGCTAGTAATGAGACAGTACTACAACTGCCTCTAATAGTTGCACATTAGGCAGCGGCTACTTCTCTCTAGTCTGAAGAGGGAGAGGGGTCATCCGATGAAGGAGATAGAAATGGGGAAAACAAAGAGAGCTCACCAAATACTGGGACTGGAACTGGGTTAGAAAAAAAGTGAGATGATGCTGAGTCAAACAAAAGTTACAAGAGTATACTAGTCCATCCTCTCCAAAATCTGAGATTCAGAGATGAGCTGAGGCAGATAGACTTCAGAGACCTGAGGCCCGGGATAACAGGAGATGGTGCATATATGGCATGCAGATAGTACATGATAGGGATGCCAAGCAAACTGACAAGGGCTTGCCCAAAAGGGGTGTCTTTGAGGAGCCACAAATTTGGACTGAGGGCTTGGATTCCATCTCAAATATTCATGCCACATTCACTCATTACAGGTTTGGTTGGATGGCTGAGCCTTCTGGCAACTATAGTCCCGAGATGGTACAATAGTTCTATATATCTTATGCAGCCATGGCATATCAGCTCCTTCCACTGAGGTAGAGGTACCAGGATCAACCTCCACTTACCAGCGTAGTAGTGTGACATATGCCCGTTGACATATCTAAGTGCACAATTTAGCGCATTCTATTTAGGCTTGAGTATGATCTATCAGTTGATAAAATCGAGTTTGACCCCAAGATAAAAATGGTCAAGGATAAACTGAAGATGAGAGACCTGGTTCAAAAAGCTGACTTACTGAGTTGGGTTGCGGTATACATCATTGAACATGGTGAGGATGCAGAATGGGTTAATGGAGGTAAAATCAAAAAAGCATCCTTGAGCCCTGCAAGCAAGTTTTGGTAGGCCATAATATGGTCCCATCTTTGTCCGACTCAAGCAGACAACACTCTGACACCAGACCAAGCAGTCCTATAACATTATGGCTGGATAAGAGATAAATATCTCCTGCTACATCATAGAGGAGATTTATGAGCGGACATTCAGAGACATCACTAGTATTCCATTTCCTTGCTTGATTCATCACCTTTGCATGGATTCGGCAGTCTTGACTATGTTTGATGTAGACCATATGATTGAGGTGACATGGACACAGGATGTTGGGTTGATAAAGGACACTACTAATCTGGTCGTGCATAGAAGAGCTTCCTCCTCCACTTTAGCTGGAGCTATGAGAGTTACGGGACCATCAGTGTTGAGAAATCTATTTGAGTTGGGTGCAGTAGAGCAAACCACATAGTAGAGTGCTGAGATTCCCAATCCTAGGGTTAGTACTACTTCAGAGGGTGCCATAGCTTCAGTTGTTGCACCTTTGACTTCTAGGCCACTATTTTCTTATCCTACTGTGCCCCCGTGCCCAGCTTTTTCTGGTATGGTCACCATCACCACTGATTTCTTACATGACCTGGTCTGGCATCAGACAGAGACATAGAAGAAGATAAGTGATTTGTTAGACCAGTTGAAGCCATCGATAAAGGCCATTATTGCAATCATCGAGCTTAAAGTTCAACCAGAGATTGATCGAGTTACTCGCATGATGAATGGATGCATAGATGGATTTGAGCGCCATGTGACTAATCAGATGTGAGTTGTACAGAACCCTAACTTAGGAGGCATACAAGTGGAAGTAGCGCAGCTTAAACAGGAGATTGGGTCGATAGTGACTAGCTACACCCCGATTATACCTTTTATTCCCATTGCTACCACCGTGTCACATAACCAAGTTGTTAATCTTTTTTCATAGGAGAAGCCTGAGCTTCCGAGTTCTATCAAGAAAAGGGCTCACAGTGAGGGTCTTTCTGAGGTGGTACCAGATCCAAAGACAGAGAGAAGGGATATCACTACTAAATTATGACTATCCTTAGATGAGTTGTGACTTCACGGGGAGGCAGAGCATTGTAGACTTTGAGATGAGTCCTCCAGTTCAGCACCAGTTGTTAGGGGTGCCATACCTTCTGTTATTGAGATTGCAGAGTTTGCTACTACTGGTAGGGAACCTCCTTCCATCCCTACCATTGTTGACCCTTTGATCATAATGGACACCATCGATGCTACTACTACTGCTATGGGTGCCACACCACATGCCCCGTCTAGATCACTGGATGCCAATGCTTAGGTGCTACAAGTATGTTCTTGTCTCCCTGCGTATTTACTTTTCTTAGTGCATTTAGGATAATGCACATTCCTTTTTGGTAGGGTAGGGGCAGCCGTCCATGTGTTTTTGATGGGTATTTTTGCAAAGTTTAAGTAGTCAAGACACCTGCGTCATGCCGCGAAGTTAAATCAAGCGCTACTTGAGTGGCAACCCAAAGAGTGTACCATTGAGTATCCAAGTCTGTGGGGTTTTCTTGCTGTGTTCTTTCCCCAAGGACCTTTATTTTTGTTGAACCAACATATTTAGGTAGGTTGTGTGTTTGTGAAAGAAGAATAAGAACTTAGCGCAGTCTATGGCTTGATTTTGAAACTGATTTTGACTGAAAAATAGAGACCTCTCTAATATTTTTATGACATGTTAGCCATTTTTGATAGACTGGCCACTATGGATCTATGCATGACATTATGTATATGAATGTGATGAATATCTTAAGCTAGGGCATGAAGCTGATAGTTAGTAAATCGATAGTATAACTTTGTGCCATGTGTGTGAGCTGCTTTTGTATTGTTCTTGCTGTCTGTGCCAATCCAAAACTTTCCCAGTTAGTCTTGCCTAGGATATAGGATAGTTGGTTAGGAATTGATCATAGTCCATTTTTGAATTCAGTCCACTGAGCCTAAATTGACTATCCAAATGAATTAAATATCCCTTGATCCCTAATTTTGAGCCTAACTTAACTCTTTCTGTTGGTTAGCCTATTCACCTTCCCCATTTTTCTGGGAACCTTTAGTTTGGCCTGGTTCCTCCTTGGACATTGTGGACCTCAACTCAGAAAAATCACCTAAGTTGAGGGTGACTATTGTAGAGATAAATAAGAATGGATGGGGTATGAAAAGAGCAGATTAGTGATAAAAAGGGAAAATAACTGGTGTGGCATATGTGCTAGAAAAAGAAAAATAAAGAAAAGAAAAAAAATATGATAAAAAAGTTGAGTTAGAAATAAAAGCTGCACCCAGTCGTTTGATGAACAAGAAATAATAAAAAAAGAGAACAAGGGAGGAAAAGAGTTGGTCTGGAAGTGGAAGAAAAATAGCATAGTGTCAAAATTTCCCAAACATACCATACCCATCCCCGAGCCTATGTTACAAGCTGAGTAAAGTCCTACAGTGATACTATTCCTACTGTTCAAAAGTCGAGGCATAGAAAATAAGGGCAAGCCTATGGTATTATGCTTGCATTTCTTGAACTTCTTTGTGAGAGTGAGTGTTCTATTCCAGTCCCATATATTGAATGAATTACTGTGTGATTGGGACTTTTTTGCGGTGAGGGAACTAGAGAAAGATTGATTGCTGATTGTTAGGGTAAGTGTCATCTGTGTATGCTATCTTGTCTATTGATATCGTGATATCATCCTTGGATCCTCCTGTGTTGTTTTGATAAGCGGTACACGTGCACATGTTTTATACTGAGAAGGAGGGGGTGTTAATTATGAGCTGAATTACTTGAACCATATGACTCCTGTAGTTCCTAGTTTGCTTTTACTTAAGCATCATTATAGGATAGTTTTGTTTTGTCGCTTGAGGACAAGCAACAATTTTAATTTGAGGGTGTTGATGTGTCGTGGTTTTACGATACTTTTGATGCTTATAACTTGGAATTAAAGTGTGTTCTTTAGCAAGTTTTAGTAGATTTGATGTGTTTTTGAGTGTTGTGCAGGAAAATAGAGTTCGGAAGCTAAGTACGGGAAAAAGAAGGCAAAATACCCAGAAATGGAGTTCCACAACTACACTCCATGAGCCATCATTTGATCCACGGGCCATAGAACATGCTCGTGGTGTTGACTACTACAAAAGGTGCATAGATCCTGATTTCCACGATAGGAGTCCATGAGCCATGGACCCATCCACGAGCCATGGATCCTGTTCGTAGAACCTGATCAGAGAAGAAACCAAAAGGATCATTTTCTATGAAGCCATTCCATGAGACGTGGAATGCCTTCATAGAATTGAACCTGCAAGAAGACAAAATGCCTGATTTCTAAAAAGGTCTTCCATGAGTTGTATCTACGGACTATGGATGGTTTTCGTGGAAGCTGGCGAACCTAGTTATCTTAGTTTAATTAGGATAGGATTTGTAATGTCTATAAATACCTTTACTAGGTTTTCTTTTACGTTTTATGCTCTATTATTTGTTAGAGATGACTTAGAAAACATTGAGTACTAATTTGTTATTAATTTTGGGAGATTATTTTCATCCATTGGCTCTTGATTATTGATCCTTCTTTAATAGTTCAAGATTCTGGATTTCTTTATTCCATCTTGTAAGTATATGATTATGAATCCTTCAATAAATTTTGATTGTTTACTTATGAACATGAGTAGCTAAATCCATAACTAGGGTTGTGGGAACCATGATAGATTAACAAACTAGGCAAAGTACTTAGCAATTCTAGGAAGGTGTTTATGCATGTATTGTTCTTCCCTTTGCTTTGATTTCCTTTTAACAGTGTGCAACATTAGAACTGGCCTTATTCTTACTTGTCAGACCAAGGGGGTAATGAATGGGAAAAGGGATGTTACAACGGAGATTTGAGGCTACCAACCCTCATCTAATAGCTTGACCTTATCCGAGAATAGCTAATTTGGGATCAAAGGTAAGGGTTAGTAAAGCATACACCGTAGACGGACCAAGTTGCGTGGTGAAATTCTTCTATCTAGGCGACCAACCATTTAGTTGGAATTAATTTACTGATATTGCATTATAAACACTAGAATAGATTGTCAGTACACGTCCTACTACGTTATGAACTCATGGGGAACATAGTCCTAGTCCATTCTCTCTCTGAATCAAAAAAAAATTAATACTTGTTGTTACTTGTTACTTGATATTTTGCAAACATTACTTTTTACTTAAAAACCCCCATTAGGGAAATAAGATGGCTAAGAGCGCAAATACATACAGTTTACTGAGGTCCTACCATATTCCCTGTGAGATCGATCCTAACCTTGGTTAGGTTCTATATTTGACAAATAACTGCTTTATACTTCCTTTTGGAGGTGTAATTTATGCGTATCATTTAACTTGCATCATTCCACCATGTTTTGACCAAGTTGGAGACCCATAAAACACAGGAAGAGTGTACCTTTCAAAGGTAGCCCAAAATGCTTAAGAAGATAGAACACATACCTTGAAGATTTAAGGCAAGAAAAGGGTGAAATTCTTTTTTGATTCCTTCAAAACAGGCAACCACTTTACTTGAAATTTCTTTTCCTAGCGGGGTATTCTTTGATTTTATTTTTGATGTGCAGTGTGTGAGAGTGAGGAATGATACTTGGGAGATTGGAAGTTGGGAGTTGAGGGATGGGAACGGTTGAGAGAAAATGGGGAAAGTGAGGAGTTGAATATGTTACCTTCCTTTACTGGAAAAAGAAATTGACAAGCGCACCTGCTACTATATTGATGTAGGTGCGGCATTGCCCCTACATTTAACTCACTGCCCCTGTAACCTTTGTTGGACTCAGCTTCCTACGCAACTACGACATATGGATCTTCTTGCTCTTCTGCACCTGTGGAACAAGTAGCGCACATGTGCCACTGCTCCTGCGTTAGATCTTCTGCAGGTGCGTCTCCCCTGTGACTTTTTGACAAATTTTCAGCAACTACTTGTTTGAGCTGCAGCTACACCTGCATGTTGCATGTTCAGAACTGCGGCAAGAGGTGCTTTAGCATGTCAATTCTTGTAACACCCCAGAATAGTTAATCTAGCGTTCACACTTAATTAAACCATTTCTTGATATAAAGGAATGAGCTCTACTTCCCACTTCCTAAACTCGAATATTTTCTACGTTTGATAAGTTGCTTGCCTTAAGGTGCGATAGTATCTAAGGAAATTATATCGGGGTATTTACGTAAGCTACTACAACTAGATTTATCTCCATAAATAATACTAAATACATGATATATTTAGCATTTGGGGCAGCCAATTATTAATTTAGGTGTTAAAATATATATCCAAGTTTAGGTGTTAAAATATATCACCTCCTCTCCATATTTTGGTTCCTTAAGGCTGAGGAAACTCTGAACTCTCTCTCAATCATATCCCATATAAAATCACCTAGAAAACAACTTGTTCTTTCAACAAGAACTCAATACAAACCCCCGTTTGTGGTGTTTATACTCTTGTGGAATCTAAAGGAATTTGTTTGAGGAAGTTGACACACTTGTTGGTCTACGATTTGAACTCGTCAAGTTGTGGTAGGACTATTTATGTGCTAAAAAGCCAAGATTTATGTATAAACTTGAACTTGTAATCTTATTGCTTGCTGGAGTATTTTGATTACTGTCTTGGAACTTTTGTTTTCCTTCTCGTGACCTTATACCATCGTATTGGTATTTTTAAATTATTGTGAGATATCCGTTAATTCACCCACTTGTACAGATTTCTCAATCATTCTGCATTCTTGTTGAGACTTAGTCCTTCTTGTGGCAGTGACTATTTCGCTGTATCGGCATGCCTCTTGATTCAGATCTTTGCCCATATTGACTTTGGATTTATGGTTCATCTTAATTATGGAAAACTATCCATTTAAGTACGAACTAGAAAGCCATTTTTAATATGGTTCTTGATTCTCCTGATTATTGGGTTTCAGCCCTACTTGATATAGGGTTTCGGTCATTCTTGACCTTTGATTATGCTCGGTGTGATGGCATGACGTACATATTGGCCAAACTTTGTTATTTGACATCTCGTGAAATAGTTCTATGAACTTTCTTGACACTTGAGCTTTAAATGCCGATTTTGATACTTGTAATATACTTGCTAACTTGATTTTTATTTATATGTTATATTGAGTTGCCAATAATTTAGAAGGGAATTGGAGAAATCTAAATTTTGGAGGCTTATTTTATCGTAGTACTATAAATTGTAAACCTGGATTTGGTATCATGTTAGCTGTTTTGAGGCGTGTAAACTCAGGTCATATAATGTATTAAAGTCACATTTTGGTTTGTAATTTCAAAATGGAAGAAACTCTTGTTTTCTTTAGCATTTGGAATGTCGAAGATGATGTACAAATGATCCTGCAGTTATGTTTTAAAAAATAAAGAGAATAATGACTTTCCATAAGGTACATGCTCGGTTAGAATTTGGAAGGTCCGCCATCGTGAATTGAAACTCCTATATTGTATTTACTTGGAATTAAATAAATTATTAGATTTCAAAATATTATACCTTTGACTCTTTTTGAATGGGCCTAATTCTTCTATATAAATAACGACGATTAATATGTTTTAAATAAAGTCCCTTTTTAATGCTATAGGTATATATTTGTTTTTATTTCGGAAGTGGCATCCTCCCAAGAAGGTCGCTTCAAGTGTTGGTATCAGAGCCTTAGGTTTGTGGTTCTAGGACTTTTGTTTGTGACCTATTAGTACATTTGTTCTTTTTAGGACTTCATAGATAATACTCTTTCTTGCATACCTGGATAATATACTTTGTTTAGTCTATTGTGCATATGCATCATGTACATGTCCCTAATGCAATGTGATCTTCCCTTTTGAAGGAATTAAGTTATGGCCACTTATTCTAATAGACATATGGAAGTTGCTCGTGAGGGTTCGGGTAAATCTATTTCCCAAACTCACTTACTAGAAGGGGTTGGAGAGCATCATGTTGATCATAACTACCCTCATGCCAGTAGATCTGAAGTTGGAAGCAATCAAGGTGCGAGAGTTGAGCCACATCCTCATATGGGTCATAGTGATCCTATTATGAATCCTCATTTTCAACAGATGGTTGATTTCTTTAATCACTTGGCTTGAACAATGCATGACCCTAATGAAACGAACTATGATAAAATGAGAAAAATGGGTGGAGTTGAGTTCGAAGACAGTGTTGATCCTACTGATGCTGAATAATGGCTTGAGTATATGGAGAGGGTATTTGATCAATTAGAGTGTTCGGATGCTGCCAAATTTAAGTATGATGTCTCACTGTTACAAAAATATGCTTATGACTGGTGGGTAAGTGTACCAAATTAATAAAAAATATGAATTGAAGATGAAAAATAAACAGGAGATAATACAAATATAGAAGATGCAATTCAATGGACAGAAGCAGGTAGGTTTCGTTGCCAATTTTTTTTTTTTTTTGGTGTTTGTGTGTTAGATGCGCCAAATTAATTCGTTTTATGAGTAAAAAGACAAACAAATATGACTCTAAATACTATTAAATTCTAGCCAAATAAATATGATCAATATAATATTCATTATTCTAAAAAACTTGCACTATTTGTATACTTCAATTTATATTTTTAGTTCAATATATATTTTTTAACCATGTCTGCAAAATTTTATATTTATAATATGGAATATAATTTTATATTTATTAATATAGAATGTACGTGCAACGCACATATCCTAAAATCAGTATTATTAAAAGTGGAAAGCTCCCAACTTTAAAGTTGGATTACGCTTCTACCCCTGCTATTAAATAAATATTTTTAAAAAAAATTAATTATTTATATATTAAATAATATTATTTTAATATTATATGAATGTCTAATGACTTTTTGACTTCATCCTTACTAATAAATGTTATTCATCATATTATATTATATTATAAAAAAATACATAAAAAAAACTCTAAACTTGGCTCGACAATTTACTTTAGCACTTAAACTTTACGGGTAATTAAATACCCTCTTAACAACTTTAGAGTGTATTAAATAACACCTTATACATGCAATACCAGTCTCATAGTTGGGAGGTGATTAAAAATGCACCACATCAGCGCCACCCCAATGACACGTCGACAACACATCAGATAATGAATAAATTCACTTTTTATTTCTTTTTTTCTTTTTTCATGTCATTTTTTATTCTTATTAATTGATCAATTTTGAGCAATGAAGAACTTTTCACTGTTCCCTCATCTTCTTCATTACTTCATCGTCTCCATTATTTCATTTTTCATTATCTGAGTACAATACAAAAATAAAAGTTAATCTTGAGCAAAAAATTGAACAATAATGATCAACATAATTATTTTTATCACAATTAGGCTCAAAATTACGGCAGATCTGAAGGTTTTTGACCCATTCTGGTGGATCGCCGAAAGTTCGTTTGAAAAGCAAAAAATAAAAAAATACATGAGAATTGAGAATAAAGAAAAAATAAAGCGTAGAAGAAAGCCACCAATCCCTTTTTCGATATTTTGACCTGAATAAACCGTAATTTTAATGAAATATAACACTAATTAATTTCTGAAATTATATAAAATATTAAAGATTATGTCAATATAATTTGTTTTTATTTGACAAAAATATCAGTTCTAATACGAACAAAATTTCATTAATGAATTGCCTCTTTAGTGTATCTAGAAGACAAGAAAAACTTAGAAAAAAGATAATGAAGATGAGGATTGATGTGCAAAAGGGTGGGGGTTGGATGATTTATTGAGAAAGTTGAAGGAAAAAAATAAAATGAAGCAGCAGTTTGAAAATGGTGAAGAGAAGAAGGAAGAAGAAAGGAAGGAGGGGGGGATGACGGAAGGAATTTAGGAAAGGATGAGTCAGGGGTCCACTTATTAAAAGTATAAATATAACAGTAAATTAAAATTAGTAAAAATGGGCCCACATTTACGGTTTTGGATTTTGAAACGCGTTTTTTTCCACTTTATATGATTCACTTTCTTTTTAGTCAGTCCCAAAAGAATGACATATTTCTACATTTAGTAACAATTTAACTTTAAAATGTCCATTTTATCTTTAATGAAATGATTTACAATCACACAAACATCTAAGACTCATTTTAGACCACAAGTTTTAAAAGTCTTCCTTTCTTTCTTAAAGCCGTGCCAAGTCAAACTAGGTCATATAAAATGGGACGGAGGGAGTATATTTTTTCCATGTCAACTTTTAGGTAGTATTTAATTCACTTGAAAGTTATTAAGAGGCTATTTTAATTGCCCGTGAAGTTTAAGTTCTAAAATAAGTTGTCGAGTCAAATTTAGGGGGGTGTTATGTATTTTCTCTATATTATATTATATTATACTTATCATACTTATCATCATCATCATCATATCATATACTATTTTGTACGTGGGAAGCCCCCAAGTTAAAAGTTAAATTACTAAAATACCTCTAAAAAGTTAAATGACCTAATTACCCCTTCTCTAACAGTCCTAATTACACCTTATTTAAAAGTAAATTTACTTTTCATTAATTGACAGCCTAATTAATCACCTTTTCCTAAATATTCTTGGTCATTAGACATTTTTCCATAAGCAACCCACATCCCATTTGATGTTACACCCTCCTTCCAATAACTTATTCATTATTGATTTTGCACACTTCTTAAAAAACTATAAATAGAAGAGTAATTTTACCATATTATCCTTTTAATATAATAAATATAATGTCTTGAAAAATGTAATAAAAAAATAATTGTAATTAATGATAAGGTAAATTAGGAACTAAGTGTAAAATTATCTTTTGATTTTATAAATTGGACAAGTATTGTTGGATATCTATTTTTAGTATAGTGGACAAGTAAAGATGGACGGAGGGAGTAACGTTTAACATTTCCATTAAATTACTCTTATTAATATTAAATTGTTGAGTGTAATCGTTGTGATTGATCTATATTGAATACTGTTTTGATTGTAACAAGAATAAAAAAGAAGCCTTTGGATGAATTATATAATGAATATTGGGTGAAAATTATTTACACTCCCCAACTTTGCTTTAAAAATCAAATTTCCCCCTCAATTTTAAAAAAATAATCATTCTCCACCCTTTATCCTATGCAATGTCTATTTTATCCTTGACATTTGCAATTCTTCATCTATGTATTTTTTTTATATTATATATAATATGTATTTTTTAATCTAGGTAATTTCTAGATTTTTATTTAAGTTCATTAATATTATAAGTAGAATAATATTTTTTATAATTTGTTGTAAAATGAAATATTATTTTAATATCACGCATTAGGTATATATGATTGTTATTAATGAAATATTTTTATAAATTATAATTTAAAATTTATTTACAATATAAATAGACAATCTTTTAAGAATGGTGTGACCAAAAGATCATGAGTTCAAGCCATGAAAATAACCTCTTATAGAAATGCAAGGTAAGACTGAGTACAATAGACCCATATGGTTCGATCCTTTTCCAAACCCGTGCATAGCAGGAGTTTTAATGCACCGGGCTGCCCAATCTTGTAAGAATTTGTTATAAAAAAATAATTATTTTTATGTGATGACCCTTTCGGTCATCTTCGTGTTTACGCATTCATTGTACTGTTAGAACTTTCATGTAGCGGTCCCAAGTCATTTATGGCTTGCTGGGACCAGTAGTTCGGTACCCTGGTCGTTCGTTTGGGCGTTTTGGTCGTTTGCCTGTTTTAGAGCCTTAACTTAGAATATCGTTGACTTTAGTCAACATTCTTAGCTAACGTGCTCGAAACTAAATTCTGATAGTTTGGTAGCTTCGGAGCATTGAGCCCACCTGCCAGGCCTTCCACCTGAGAGAGATGTTGATTTTTCCATTGAGTTAGAGCCGGGCACCAGGCCCATTTCTACTCCTCCTTACCGTATGGCTCCTGCTGAGTTTAGGGAGCTTAAGGAGAAACTCCAGAATTTTCTAGCTAAGGGGTTTATTAGACCGAGTGTGTCGCCTTGGGGTGCTCTTGTTCTTTTCATAAAGAAGAAGGATGGGTCGATGCGGATGTGTATTGATTATCGACAGCTGAATAAGGTGACAGTGAAGAATAGGTATCCGATGCCCAGGATTGATGACTTATTTGATCAGCTTCAGGGTTTCGCCGTGTTTTTGAAGATTGATTTAAGGTTCGGCTACCACCAGTTGAGGATTAGGGCGGAGGACATCCCTAAGACAGTATTCAGGACACGTTATGGCCACTATGAGTTCCTGGTGATGTCTTTTGGGTTGACTAATGCCTCCACAACTTTCTTGGACTTGACGCATAATGTGCTTAGCCCGTACTTGGATATGTTCATGTTAGTCTTCATTGATGACATTCTGGTATACTCGAGGAGCAGAGACGAGCATGAGCGGCACTTGAGGACTGTACTTCAGACTTTGAGAGATCATCAGCTTTATGGAAAGTTTTCAAAGTGCGAGTTTTGGATTAGGTCAATTGTATTCCTAGGGCACGTGGTGTCTAAGGATGGGGTTAGAGTTGATTCGGGTAAGATTTCTGCGGTTCGTGATTGGCCTAGACCTACTACTGCTACTGAGGTTCGCAACTTTGTTGGGTTAGCGGGTTACTATAAGAGGTTCGTTCAGGGATTTTCTTCTATAGCAGCACCCTTGACTATGCTGACTAGGAAGGATGTTCCATTCCAGTGGTCCGATCAGTGCGAGGATAGCTTTCAGAGGCTTAAGGCCTTATTGACTTCAGCTCCAGTTTTGACTTTACCGATTGAGGGTCAGAGTTTCTCCGTGTATTGTGATTCTTCAGGGGTCGATCTTGGTTGTGTGTTGATGCATCATGATCTAGTGATAACATATGCGTCGAGACAGCTGAAGGTTCACAAGCACAACTACCCCACTCATGACTTAGAGTTGGCAGCGGTAGTCTTCGCGCTCAAGATCTGGAGGAACTATTTATATGGAGTTCACTGTGACATATTCACTGATCACCATAGTCTTCAGTACATTACGAGTCAGTGAGAGCTGAACTAGAGGAAGAGGAGATGGATTGAGCTACTGAAGGACTATGATTTCACTATTCTATATCATCCGGGCAAGGTAAACATGGTTGCGGATGCCTTGAGTCAGAAGGCGGTGAGTATGGGTATCCTAGCTTCACTTTCAATTTCTGAGCGACCATTGGCCTTGGACATCCAGTCCTTGGCTAACCTATTGGTTAGGCTTGACTTGTCGGATCCTAGCAGAGTTCTTGTCAGTGTCGAGGTTCGTTCTACTCTAGTTGATCAGATTCAGAGCTGACAGTTTGGGGATCAGAGTTTGTGTGACCTTCGTGATCAGGTAGTTCAGGGTGAGGCCAGTCGGTCTACTTTGGGTTCTAATGGTATTCTGAGGTTTGATAGTCATATTTGTGTTCCGAGGGTTGGAGATTTGATTCAGTTGATACTCCGTGAGGCACATTGTTCTAAATACTCCATTCATCCTGGCGCGGTGAAGATTTATAGAGATTTGAGATAGCTTTACTGGTGGTGCGGTATGAAGCGGGACATAGCAGATTTAGTATCTCAGTGCTTGAACCATCAGTAGGTTAAGTTCGAGCACATGAGACCGGGTGGCTTGATGCAGCGACTTCCCATTCCTGAGTGAAAGTGGGAAGGTATTACCATGGACTTGATTGTTGGTTTACCTTGTTCTTCTCGGGGGTTTGATTCCATTTGGGTGATCGTTGATAGGCTAACTAAGTCAGCACACTTCTTGCCGTTTCAAACTTTCTACGGTGCTAAGAGGTTATCTCAGATTTACATTAATGAGGTTGTTCGATTGCACGGGTTTTCAGCTTTTATCATTTCAGACCGCAGCACTCAGTTCACATCTCAATTCTGGAGAAATATACAGAGGGATTCAGGTACAGAGGTTTAGCGTAGTACGGCTTTTTATCCTCAGACAGATTCCAGTCTGGGAGGACTATTCAGGTCTTGTAGGACATGCTTCGGGCTTGTGTACTTGACTTTGGAGGTTCATGGGATTAGTTTATGCCTTTGGCCGAGTTTGCTTATATAATAGCTTTCATTCGAGCATCGGCATGGCACTATTCGAGGCCTTATATGGTAGGCATTGCAGATCGTCGTTTTGTTGGTTTGATGGGTTAGAGTCCAGACTGCAGAGTACAGATTTGCTTAAAAATTTCTTAGACCAGGTCCGTTTGATTCAGGATAGACTCAGAGCAGCCTAGAGTAGGAAGAAGAGCTACGCTGATTGTAAATTTTGTGCCTTGGATTCAGTGTTGGTGACTTAGTTTCCTTCGAGTGTTGCCCGTGATGGGCGTGATATAATTTGGTCGGCGGGGCAAGCTTAGCCCCAGGTTCATTGGGCCATTTGAGATTCTGCAGAGGGTTGGTAGTGTTGCCTACATGTTAGCTTTGCTCCGATGTTTTCAGTTGTTCACCCAATTTTCCATGTCTCGATGTTGCACCTGTATGTCCCAGATGAGTCTCATGTATTGCATTGGGATTTGGTTCAATTAGATGAGAGTATATCATTTGGTGAGGAGCCGATAGCTATTATGGCCAGAGATATCAGGAGATTGATATCTAGGGAGATTCCAGTTGTGAAAGTTCAGTGGAGACATCGTCCGATTGAGGAGGCTACCAAGGAGACCGAGAGTGAGTTGCATGCTCAGTATCCATAGTTGTTCGACCCTTTAGGTACTCCCTTATTCTTGACTTTCAAGGACGAAAGTCTTTTTAGTAGTGGATGTTGTGATGACCCTTCCGATTATCTTCGTGTTTACGCATTCATTGTACTGTTAGAACTTTCCTGTAGCGGCCCCAAGTCATTTATGGCTTGCTGGGACCAGTAGTTCGGTACCCTGGTCATTCGTTTGGGCGTTTTGGTCATTTGCCTGTTTTAGAGCCTTAACTTAGAATATCATTGACTTTAGTCAACATTCTTAGCTAACGTTCTCGGAATTGAATTCTAAAAGTTTCGTTAGCTCCGGAGCTTTGAATTTGGTCTAGTTGGACCTTTAGTCGAGGCCTGAGAACTTCCGGTGTGGGTATTGTGTTGTTTTATCTATTTTCAGGCCATTTGGAGTTGAAAGTGTAACTTTGGGTGACTTTCGATGATCCGAGTGTCAGATTTGAAATCCGACGATTCCATCAGCTCCAGAATGTTGAGTTTGGGTTAGGTAGGTGGTTGGTTTGGGTTTTGGGTTAGCCGGGCTTGTTTTGAGCCTTTGAGTTCTTTTAGTTAGTGTTGACTTGGGTTAACATTTCTCTGAATCGACCTCGTATGGAAGTTTTGTCAATTCCGTTGAGTCCGGAACATCGTTTCCACTCTATTTGCATTATTGGTTTTTGAATATCGATTTCCGATTGTGCCCGGAATGCCCCGTCGAGTTTTAGAAAGTTGCAGACTTTTGTTGTTGCAGGTGCAGGCCTCAGGCCTTAATCACGATCATGAGCCTCGTCCCTCGCGACCGCGATGAAGCACCTGGACTCATGTTCTTTGTGATCGCGTGATCACCTGTCGCGATCGCGATGAAGTCCCTTACCCTTTGTTCTTCGCGACTGCATGGCTAGCCTTTGTGATAGCGATGGTCTAGCAAGCGTTGTCCTCGCGACTGCGAGGGGTCCCTTCGCTATCGCGATGAAGGACCCCTGGGTAGTATATAAGTTTCCCTACTTCGTCTCTTTCATTCAAAATCCAGTTTCTCCATTGTTAACAGCTCCAAACTCGTCCAAGCTCTGTGTTTGATCAATTCTTGGTGTTGGGGTACCTCATTCTTGCTTGCGATCGTCCCTCCATCATAATTGGTAAGTTTTACCAATTTGAATCCGTCAAATTCTCTCTTTTGGTTCTTCATTGTTTCTCTTTGTTGGCTGGCTGGTTTGGGCCAATTTCTTGGCTAAATTCTCTCAAAAATCTGAGCATGCACGCCTAGGAGTATGGTGATCATCGTGCGCTTCTTCGTTTCTGGCTTCAGGTTGCGGGGCTCACGGGCCCGCCGGTGATCCAAATTTTAACCCGGATACAATTGTACATTATGGGTACCATTCGACTCATTTCAATGTCTTATTCATGTTTTAGATAGTTTGATCATCGTTCGGGGTTTCTCGGAGCGATTCAGGCTTAGATTTCGTTGTCCCAGCAGGTTGTCGTCAGACGACAGGTAGGTTACGGTTTATACTGTCATGACCCAATTTCTCGGTCATGATGACACCTACGACCCCCAGTAGGCTATCCAATCCCCGTAGCCCAGAACGGTTAGTCATAGGCCACCTTCTAGCAGTATAAGTAGAAGAACAGTTTAATAAGCGGAAGCAAGGGAACGAGATAAAGAAAATAAATAGCAAGAGAAATACATAAGAAATGAGGAAACTACACCAAACCCAAAACCTGGTATCATAGCGTATAAGCTCCCGATCTACATAAGGAGTACAAAGGATCCAAAAGTAATATATATACATCATGTCTCCGAAGCTATAAGAGTACAAAATATACAAAAGATAAACTAGAGCAAAGCTTCGGTCGCCAAGAGCTCACCCTCAGCCTGGATGTCACAAAACGCCAAGCAAAAGTCTCCCACGAGCTAGCGGCGATATCTTACACTAGGATCTGCACCAGAAGATGCAGTGTGTAGGGTGAGCACCAAATGCGAAACATAAGGTACCCAGTAGGTATCATAGGCCGACTGGGCACATATAAGATTAAGGTGCAGTAGCAGACAGAATAGAAGAAAGCAGTCACAGAAATCAATGAAAAGTACACAGGAACTAGCCCAGAGGGAAGACAACAAGAACAATATACAAGGCTAGCAAATAGAATATATACACACAAAAAGCACAGGTGAAAGTAAGAAACAACGCACCTGGGATCCTTCCAATAACAGTATATACATAACGTGTTTCTAGAAATGGATGGTATACCGGTAACCTCAAGTATAAGGAAAGGGAGAGAACGGTAGAAATAGACATGCTCGGGAAAAACAGGAATCAGAAATCCAATTAGTCATATCAATATCAATCCTAGAAACTAGCAACCCAGCAGTAACCAATTCCATACTTATAATCATAATAAAATAACATGAGTCTACCTACAGTCCCCCGGCCGCCCATACAACCAGGGAACACAAACAAGCAAAAACAAACCCTCTGGCATCCCATACTACTGGAGTGTACAATCAACAAACAGCAAACAAGGGTGGTACCTCAAATAATGAATGATATGATGCATGCTAAGACAAGAGTGATGGTAATACCATATGTTACCTGCTTCCGGCAACCTATAAGGCCTAGAAGATAAGATCCATGGAAGGTCACACCCGTATACCCCTACTACGCCATATACCCGCCCTCTGGAACCCGCAGCTCGCAACCTCTGGTCCAGAATGGCAAGGTCCATGGAGGCCCTCCACCAACATACTAGATGCCCTGGAATCTCAAAATAATCCCCAAGTAAAGCTGCCTTGAAGGTATCCAAGTCTAATACAGTAAGTCCAATAGCTCTCGCACACGGTCCTACCTAGTCCAGCAACACCCCGAATGTTATAGTAAATAATTCTATCCCTCGACCCCATCGAGTCCAGTATAAGTGGAAGTAGTGATAAAATATCTTGTAAAACTTCCTTACCCCAAGAAGATCCATAAAAAATGGTACCAAATCTCTTTTAAATCATTTTCACCAAAACGGGCTCCACGGGCCATGCAAGGTTTTAGAAAAAATAGTTCCAGCAGGGCCGAAGCCAAAACCATAGTAAAACATGGGTAAAACCTCTTTATATGCATGGACATGATATCATCAAACACAGATAGCCGCCCCATAGCTCACAATCAACCTAACGGCCCTGCACAGGCTCCCAAGCTACTCAGCAAGCATAACCAGCCTAGAAGGATATTTCTATGTCCGGGACTCACGGACATTCCCAATAGCCCACCTTCTATGTTCCAGAGTCAAACAAGGCCTCACAGGACCACAGGGGTGATAATATCAACTACTAAGAATACTACACAAAACGGAGGAAAGAAATAGACGAATCATGGAAAAACAGTCAAGGTGTGTGGTACCAACCTAATAATCCAACCCAAGGATTCCATCTAGTACAATTTTATCCTATATATGCTAAGTCTAGGGAGTTATATCGTAACCTACCTGTCGTCTGATGACAAGATTCCCGAACAACAATGTCCAAGCCCGAATCGCTCCGAGAGATCCCGAATGATAATCAAACTATTATAAACGTAAATAAAATATTAAAACGAGTCTAACAATACCCATATTGCTATAATCGTAGCCGGGTCGAAATCCAGGTCAAAATGGGCCCACAGGGCCCACAACCCAAAACCAAAATGGAAAGAAGCACGATGACTCCAACGATGCCAAGAAGGCATGATCCAAAATTGAGCACAATTTGCCAAGAGGAAGGCTCCAAAACAGCCCGCTCAAGTTGGGGTTTGAAGGTAGAATTTAGGAGCTAAAAATTGGAAATTTGGCTAGAATCATTTACCGAAAAGATAGAATTTCAAGCCAAGACGAATAAAACTCCACACCCACGAACATGCACCAGCTTAGGAGGCAGAATCTACACAAAAATCTAAGCTTGGATGTGAGCATCAATGGAGGAATTTAGAGGAAAACCAAAGAATCCAAGTGAGGAAGAAGCTTACCAAGAGACAAGGAACTACGGATAATCGATGAACAAATGATTCCCCAAGGTTTAGAATTGATCTAGGAGTAATTTAGGAGAGTATTCTAGGAGTTGGAGTTGAGAAGAGATGAGAAAATAAGCTGCAAAAACAAAAACAACGAAATATATAGCTGCTAGAAAATGCCCAGCGCCATCGGCGCTCAAGGCCTGCCACAGGCCAGCGCCATCGCGCTGCCTGGGCACCGTTGGCGCTGAAGGCCAGGCCTGCAACTATTTTCTACAACTTTTGAAAATTCTACGAGGCATTCCAGGCACAATTGGAAACCAATATTCAGAAACCAATAATGCTAACAGAGTGGAAACGATGTTTCGAACCAAACAGAATGGACGAAACTTCCATACGAGGTCGTTTCGGAGAAATGTTGACCCAAGTCAACACTAATGAAAAGGAACTCAAAGGCTCGAAATGAGTCCGGCTCACCCAGCCCGAACCAACCACCCTCCTAACCCAAACTCATCATTCCGGAGTTGATGGAATCGTTGGATTTTGAATCCGACACTCCGATCATCAAAAGTCACTCAAAGTTACACTTTCAACTCTAAATGGCCTGAAAACAGAGAAAACCACACAAAACCAACGCCGAAAGTTCTCAGATCTCTACCAAAGGTCCAACTAGACCAAACTCAACGCTACGGAGCTAACAGAACTGTTAGAATTCAATTCTGAGCATGTTAGCTAAGAATATTGACTAAAGTCAATGATATTCTAAGTTAAAGCTCTAAGATAGAAAAAAGGGCAAAAAAACCAAACGAACAACCAGGGCATCGAAATATCTCTCGTAGCAAGCCATAAATGACTTGGGGCCGCTACAGGAAAGCTCTAACAGTACAATGAATGGGTAAACGCAAAGATGACCGAAAGGGTCATCACAGCATCCACTACTAAAAAGACTTTTGTCCTTGAAAGTCAAGAAAAAGGGAGTATCTTAAGGCTCGAACAACTGCAGATACTGAGCACGCAACTCACTCTCGGTCTCCCAAGTAGCCTCCTCGACTGGATGATGGCTCCACTGAACCTTCACAACCGGAATCTCCCTAGATCTAAATCTCCTGATATCTCTGGCCAAAATAGCTATCGACTCCTCAACAAATGACAAACTCGCGTCTAACTGAACTGAATACCAATGCAACACATGAGACTCATCTGGCACATACCGGCATAACATCAAGACATGAAAAATTGGGTGAATATCTGAAAACATCAGAGGCAAAGCCAACATATAGGCAACACTACTAATCTTTTGTAGAATCTCAAACGGCCCAATAAACCTGGGGCTAAGCTTGCCCTGCCGACCAAATATCATCACGCCCTTTACGGGGGATACTCGAAGGAAAACCAAGTCACCAATATTAAACTCCAAGGCACGAAGTCTACGATCAGCGTAGCTCTTCTGCCTACTCTAGGCTGCTCTAAGTCTGTCCTGAATCAAACAGACTCGGTCCAAGGAATCTCTAAGCAAATCTGTACTTTGTGATCTGGACTCTAACCCATCGAACTAACCAATCGGCGATCTGCAATGCCTACCATACAAAGCCTAGAAAGGTGCTATGCCGATGCTCGAATGGAAACTATTATTATAAACAAACTCAGCCAAAGGCACAAACTGATCCCATGAACCTCCAAATTAAAGTACACAAGCCTGTAGCATGTCCTCCAGGACCTGAATTGTCCTCTTGGACTGGCCATCTGTCTGAGGGTGGAAAGCGGTACTAAGATGAACCTTCATACCTAAATCTCTCTGTATAGCTCTCCAGAACTGAGATATGAATTGCGTGCCGCGATATGAAATGATAGAATCTGGGACCCCATGCAACCGAACAACCTCGCGAATGTAGATCTGAGCTAACCTCTCAGCACCGTAGGAAGTCTGAACTGGCAAGAAGTGGGCTGACTTAGTCAGCTGATCCACAACCACCCAAATGGAATCAAAACCCCGAGAAGTATGAGGCAAACCAACAACGAAGTCCATAGTAATACCTTTCCACTTCCACTCAGGAATAGGAAGTCTCTGCAACAAGCCACCTGGTCTCATATGCTCGAACTTCACCAGCTGACAGTTCAAGCACCAAGATACAAACTTTTCTACGTCCTGCTTCATACCATACCACCAGTAAAGCTGCCTCAAATCTCTATACATCTTCGCCGTGCCAGGATGAATAGAGTATCTAGAATAATGTGCCTCATGGAGTATCAACTGAATCAAATCACCAACCCTCGGAACACAAAGTCGTCCATCAAACCTCAGAATACCATCAGAACCTAAAGTAGAGGCTGGCCTTACCCCAAACTACCTGATCACGAAGATCACACAAACTCTGATCCTCAAACTGTTGGCTCTAAATCTGATCAACTAGAGTAAAACGGACCTCAATACTGGAAAGAACTCTCCTAGGATCCGACAAGTCAAGCCTAACCAATTGGTTAGCCAAGGACTGGATGTCCAAGGCCAACGGTCGCTCAGAAACTGAAAGTGAAGTTAGGCTGCCCATACTCACCGCTTTCTGACTCAAGGCATCGCTACCACGTTTGCCTTGCCCGGATGGTATAGAATAGTGAAATCGTAGTCCTTCAGTAGCTCAATCCATCTTTTTTGCCTTGAGTTCAGCTCTCGCTGACTCGTAATGTACTGAAGACAATGGTGATCGGTGAATATCTCATAATGAACTCCATATAAGTAGTGCCTGCAGATCTTGAGCGCGAAGACTACTGCTGCCAACTCCAAGTCAAGAGTAGGGTAGTTGCGCTCGTGAACCTTCATCTGTCTCGACGCATATGCTAACACTCGACCCTGCTACATCAACACATAATCAAGACCGACCCCTGAAGCATCACAATACACGGAGAAACTCTGACCCTCAACTGGCAAAGTCAGAACTGGAGCTGAAGTCAATAAGGCCTTAAGCCTCTGGAAGCTATCCTCGCACTGATCTAACCACTAAAATGAAACATCCTTCCTAGTCAGCATAGTCAAAGGTGCTGCTATAGAATAAAATACCTCAAAAAACCATCTGTAGTACCCGGCTAACCCAACAAAGCTGCGAACCTCGATAGGAATAGTAGGTCTAGGCCAATCACGAACCACATAAATCTTACCTGGATCAACTCCAATCCCATCCTTAGTCACCACGTGTCCTAGAAATGCAATTGACTCAAGCCAAAACTCACACTTTGAGAACTTGGCCTAAAGCCGATGATCTCTCAAATTCTGAAGTACAGTTCTCAAATGTTCCTTATGCTCGTCCCTACTCCTCAAGCATATAAGAATGTCATCAATGAAGACTATCACGAACATGTCCAAATACAGGCTAAGCACCCTATGCATCAAATCCATAAAGGTTGTGGGGGAATGCGCTAACCCAAAAGACATCACCAGGAACTCATAGTGGCCATAACGTGTCCTGAATGTTATCTTAGGGATGTCCTCCGCCCTAATCCTCAACTGATGGTAGTCGGACCTCAAATCAATCTTCAAAAACATGGCTGAATCCTGGAGCTGATCAAACAAGTCATCAATCCTAGGCATCGGATACCTATTCTTTACTGTCACCTTATTCAACTGCCGATAGTCAATACACATCCGCATCGACCCATCCTTCTTCTTCACGAAGAGGATAGGAGCACCCCAAGGAGACACACACGGTCTAATGAACCCCTTAGCTAACAAATCCTGGAGCTGCTCCTTAAGCTCTCTCAACTCAGCAGGAGCCATACGGTAGGGAGGAATAAAAATAGGCCTGATGCCCGGCTCTAACTCAATGGCAAAATCAACATTTCTCTTAGGTGGAAGGCCTGGCAGGTTGGTAGAAAACACATCTAGGAAGTCTCTAACCATAGGAATGGACTCAGGAGATGTAGGGTCAGCACTAGCATCTCGGACATATGCTAGATAAGCTAAACACCCACGGGAAATCAACTTCCTAGCTCAAAGACAAGAGATGATCTTAGATGGTGCATGGCTAACAGAGCCCTGCCATACAACTGGGGACACACTGGGCATGGCTATGGTAACGGTCTTGGCATAACAGTCCAAAATCGCTCGGTGAGGGGATAACCAGTCCATGCTCAGTATCACATCAAAGTCTAACATATCAAGTATCATCAATTCAGCCCAAGTCTCTAAATCACCAACAGATATCACACAGGATCTCACAATCCAATCCACTACAAAAGAATCTCCTACTTGGGTCAAAACATAAACAACAACAGATAATGGCTCACTAGCCAAACCCAAACAAGGTAGAAAGAAGGCACATATTTATGAACAAGTGGATCCAGAATCAAATAAAGCATAAGCTGGCTGACGACATACAGAAATCGTACTTGTGATCATGGCATCTGATGCCTCTGCCTCCGATCTCCCAAGGACCTCATAGAATTGACGACGACCTCTACCTGCCCGATCACCATCCCTACCACTTGCTCTGCCATACGGAGCACCACCTCTACCCTGACCACTGCCTCCTTGAGCTGGTGGCTGAATGGAGCGAATAGGCTGAACTGTACCCCGCTGGGGGCAATCTCTAGCAAAATAGCCACCAACCCCACACTCATAACAAGATGTACCCCGCTGGGGGCAATCTCTAGCAAAATAGTCGCTGACTCCACACTGATAGCACAGCCTTGATGGCCCACCTTGTCGAGACAAACCCGCTGAACCTGTGTGGACAACTCGGGCTGATGCCCCAAAAGTAGTACCCATTGCAGACTGACCGTTGTGACCACGCTAAATGCTCTGAACCTGCTTAAACTGAGAACCTGAAGCCTGAAGTAAAGCCTAAACCGGTCGACTGGTCTGACCCTGATGCTGTTATGGCTGATAACCTCGGCTTCACTAGCCTGAACCTCTACCACCATGCCTGGAACCACTATAGCTACCCTGATGTAGAGGCCTTTTATCTCTGGCCCCAGTGTCATGACGACGCGAATCCTCAACTATACAAGCATAGTCCACAATGGCCTGGAATGACCGACTTCTAGCAACTAGTATCTCTGTAGGCTCGATGAACTCTCTCCGTATCCCCCAAACAAATCTACGGACCCTGTCCACCTCAGTAGGCATAATCATGGCTCTAAATAGAGTGAGCTGATGGAAATGGGTCTCGTACTCTGAGACAGTCATAGAATCCTGAGAAAGTCTAGTGAACTCCTCCCTCCGACGCTCTCTGTCGCTCTGCAGCAAGAACTTGGCCATAAAGATCTCATAAAACTCTGATCAGGTCAAGGGAGGTGATATAGAAGGCCTTCAAGCAACCTGTGCCCTCCACCATAACTTCGCTGGACCCTCCAGCTGATATGAAGTATAGCTACTCCCGTGATTCTCTCATAACCCCAAATGATGCAACATCTCCTCATAGGTGGTAATGAAATCATGTGGGTCCTAACCCAGTGTACCAGCGAATCTTAGCAGTGCCAATCTCAGAAACCTACCCAAGGCCTTCTGCTTCATCTCTGTCATTGTAGGGAGAAGAGCAAGAGGTTGGGCAACCAATGGAACTGGAAAACCTCAACACAGAGAGCCGCAGTAGCAGGCTGCGCTCCTAAACTCAGAATACCCAGGGCTGCCCCCTGAGCGGATGTATGGGCTATCTCAGAAGGACGCTCTCCAATCATACCCAAAAGCTGAACAAGTAAACTCCGAATATCCAAAGACTGAGCTGGGGCTAAAGCTGACACAGAAAGTGATGCTGGAGCTGGTACTGGAGCTGGTGGTACTTGGGCTATCCTCGGGTCCACATGCTGCTACGCAGGAGCAAACTCGGTCTCATAATCAGGCTCAGGATCTATCTCAACTCTAGCAGCTCTAGCGGGTACCGCTGCTCTAGGTGCCCTCGACCCCTACCTCTACCCCTGCGACCACCTTGACCCCTAGCTGGAGTCGGAAGTGTAGGGGCAGGAGGCTCTGCTCTGCCAAGAGCTGAAGATCTCGTATGAACCATCTGTGGAAAAGTGAACCAGAATAAGTGAGATTTCCAGAAACTTTCAAGGATACTACGCACGAGAGAGAAACAAGAAAAGTCTGTTCTCCTAAGATGTCACTATAGCCTCCTAAAGATTGAGTACGGACGTCTCATCCCTGATCCGCAGGACACTACTAGACATTGGCTCCTATACTGATGACACAGGTGAACCTAGGGCTCTGATACCAAGCTATCACGACCTGATTTATCAGTCATGATAGCACCTCCAACCCCTAGTAGGAAAACCAATCCTCGTAGCCCGAAGCAGTTAGTAATGGGCTACCTTCTAGCAGTATAAGTGGAAGAACAGTTTACTAAGCGGCAGCAAGGGAATGAGATGAAGAAAATAGATAACAAGAGTAATACATATGAAATGTGAAAACCACACCAAACCCAAAAGCTTGGTATCATAGCGTATAAGATCCCGATCTATATAAGAAGTACAAAGGATTCAAAAGTAATATATATACATCATGTCTCCAAAGCTATAAGAGTACAAAACATACAAAAGATAAACTAGAGCCAAGCTCTGATCGCCAAGAGCTCACGTTCAGTATGGATGTCACAAAACTCCAAGCATGAGTCTCCCACGAGCTAGCAGCGATGGCTCACACTAGGATCTACACCATAAGATGCAGTGTGTAGGTTGAGCACCAAATGCGAAGCATAAGGTACCCAGTAGGTATCATAGGCCGACTGGGCACATATAAGATAAAAGCGCAGTAGCAGAAAGAATAGAAGCAAGAAGTCACAAAAATCAATGAAAAGTACACAAGAACTAGCCCAGAGGGAAGACAAGAAGAACAACATACAAGGCTAGCGAATAGAATATATACACACAAAAGGCACGGGTGAAAGTAAGAAACAACGCACCTGGGATCCTTGCAATAACAGTATATACATAACGTGTCTCTAGAAATGGATGGTATACTGGTAACCTCAAGTATAAGGGAAGGGAGAAAAGGGTAGAAATAGACATGCTCGAGAAAAATAGGAATCAGAAATCAAACTAGTCATATCAATATCAATCCCAGAAACTAGCAACCCAGCAGTATCCAATTCCATACTTATAATTGTAATAAAATAAAAAGAGTCTACCTACATTCCCCCGGCCTCCCATACAACCGAGGAGCACAAACAAGTGAAATCAAACCCTCTGGCATCCCATACTACCGGAGCGTATAATCAACAAACAGCAAACAAGGGTGGTACCTCAAACAATGAATGAAATGATGCATGCTAAGACAAGAGTGATGGTAATATCGTAAGTTACCTGCCTGGAGGGTATCCAGGTCTAAAACTGTAAGTCCAATAGCTCTAGCAGACGACCCCACCTAGTCAAGCAACACCCCAGATGCTGTAGTAAATAATTCTAGCCCTCGACCCTGTCGAGTCCAGTATAAGTGGAACTAGTGTTAAAATATCTTTTAAAACTTCCTTACTCCAAGAAGATCCATAAAAAATGGTACCCAAATCTCTTTTAAATCATTTTTACCAAAATGAGCTCCACGGGCCATGCAAGATTTTAGAAAAAATAGTCCCAGTAGGCCCGAAGCCAAAACCATAGTAAAACGTGGCTAAAACCTCTTTATAGGCATGGATATGATATGATCAAACACATATAGCCACCCCGCAGCTCACAATCAACCTAACGGCCCTACTTAGGCTCTCAAGCTACTCAGCAAGCATAACCAGCCTAGAAGGATGTTTCTATGTCCGGGACTCGCGGACATTCCCAATAGCCCACTTTCTATGTTCCAGAGTCAAACAAGGCCTCACAGGACCACAAGGGTGATAATATCAACTACTAAGAATACTACACACAACGGAGGAAAGAAATGGACGAATCATGGAAAAGAACTCAAGGTCTATGGTACCAACCTAATAACCCAACCTAAGGATGCCAACTAGTACAATTTTATCCGATATATTCTAAGTCTAGGGAGTTAGACCATAACCTACCTGACTTTCGATGATAAGCTGCCCGAACAACAACGTCCAAGCCCGAATCGCTCTGAGAGATCCCGAATGACAATCAAACTATCATAAACATAAATAAAATGTTATAATAAGTCTAATGATACCTATATTGCTATAATCGTAGCTGAGTCGAAATTCAGGTCAAAAAGAGCCTGCAGGGCCCACAACCTGAAAACAAAATGGAAAGAAGCACGATGACCCCAACGATGCCAAGAAAGCATGCTCCAAAATTGAGCACAATTTTCCAAGAGGATGACGCCAAAACAGGACGCTCAAGTTTGGGTTTGAAGGTAGAATTTAGGAGCTAAAAATTGGAAATTTGGCTAGAATCACTTACCGAAAAGATAGAATTTAAAGCCAAGGCAGATAAAACTCCATACCCACGAACATGCACCAGCTTAGGAGGCAGAATCTACACAAAAATCCAAGCTTGGGTGTGAGCATCAATGGAAGAATTTAGAGGAAAACCAAAGAATCCAAGTGAGGAAGAAGCTTACCAAGAGACGAGGAACTACAGATAATCGATGAACAAATGATTCCCCAAGGTTTAGAATTGATCTAGGAGTAACTTAAGATAGTATCTAGGAGTTGGAGTTGAGAAGAGATGAGAAAATAAGCTGCAAAAATGAAAACAACAAAATATATAGCTGCTAGAAAATGGCCAGTGCCATCGGCGCTAGGCCAGCACCATCGGCGCTCAAGGCCTGCCACAGGCCAACGCGATCGCATTGCCTGGGCGTTGTTGACGCTGAAGGCCAGGCCTGCAACTATTTTCTGCTACTTTTGAAAATTCTACGGGGCATTCCGGGCATAATCGGAAATCGATATTCAAAAACCAATAATGCTAACAGAGTGAAAACGATGTTCCGGGCCCAATAAAATTGATGAAACTTCCATACATGGTCATTTTGGAGAAATGTTGACCCAAGTCAACACTAACGAAAAGGAACTCAGAGGCTCAAAATGAGTCCGGCTCCCCCGGAACCCGAACCAACCACCCACCTAACCCAAACTCTTTGTTCTAGAGCTTATGGAATCGTCGATTTAGAATTCGACACTCCGATCATCGAAAGTCACCCAAAGTTACACTTTCAACTCCAAATGGCCTGAAAACAGAGAAAATCACGCAAAACCCACGCTGGAAGTTCTCAGGCCTCAACCAAAGGTCCAACTAGACCAAACTCAATGCTACGGAGCTAACAGAACTGTCAGAATTCAATTCCGAGCATGTTAGCTAAGAATGTTGACTAAAGTCAATGATATTCTAAGTTAAAGCTCTAAAACAGGAAAAAGGGCAAAACAACTAAATGAACGACCAGGGCACCGAACTATCAGTCCCAGCAAGCCATAAATGACTTGGGGACGCTACAGGAAAGCTCTAATAGTACAATAAATGAGTAAACGCAAAGATAACTGAAAGAGTCATCACATAAACTCCTTGGACTTAGCATATATCGGATAAAATTGTGCTAGCTGCATCCTTGGCTTGGATTATTAGGTTGGTACCACAGACTCTGACCGTTTTTCCATGATTAACCTCGTTTATTTCCTCCACCGTATGTAGTATTCTTCGTAGTTGATTGTATCACTCTTACTGTCCTGTGTGTCCTTGTTTGACTCTGGACCATAGATGGTGGGTTATTCGGGGGTGCCCGTGAGTCCCGGGCATAGTTATCATGATATTATACTGGCTATCTGTGTTGTAGAGCAATTGGAGCCTGTGCAGGACCGATAGGTTATTTGTGGGCCAGGGGCCACTGTTGTGATTGTGTATACCATTCATCATGCATATAAATAAAGGGGATTTCTTCATGATTTTACTACGGTTTTGGCTTCGGGCTGACTATTGTTGGAGTTCTATACCTTGCATGGCCCGTAGGGCCTGTTTTTGGTGGAAATGATTTAAAAAGGGTTTGGTATCATTTTAATGGGTCTTTTTGGGGTAAGGGAGAATTAAATGATGTTTTATCACTAGTTCCACTTATACTATACTCGACAGAGTCGAGCGCTAGACTTATTTTACTACAGCTTCTTAGGTGATGCTAGACTAGGTAGGGTCGTGTGCTAAGACTATTTGACTTACTATTTTAGACCTGGATACCCTCCAGGCAGCTTTACTTGGGGATTGTTTTGGGATTGCGGGGCATCTAGTATGTTGGTCGGGGCCTCCATGGACCTTGCCATTCCGAACCAGAGGTTGCGAGCTGCGGGTGCCGGAGGGGGGTATATGGCGTAGTAGAGGTATACGGGTGTGACCTTCTATGGATCCTGTATTCTGGGCCTTATAGAACTCCAGAAGCGGGTAACATACGGTACTACTATTACTCTTGACTTAGCATGGGATCATATCATTCATATGTGTGAGGTACCACCCTTGTTCGCTATTTGTTGATTGTATGCTCCGATAGTATGGGATGCCGGAGGGTTTGTTTTCACTTGATTGCGTTCCTCGGTTATATGGACGAACGAGGGATTGTAGGTAAACTCTTGTTACTTTATCGCGGTGTTATTCCCTGTTATGGTTATATTTATGAGATTGTATACTGCTAGGTTATTAGTTTCTGGACTTGAGATTTGTATGATTAGTTTGGTTATTGATTCCTATTTCCGAGAATGACTATCCTTACTTTTCTCTTCTTTTCCTTGTACTTGAGGTTACCGGTATATCATCCACTATTGAATCTTATTATGTATACACTGTTATTGCAAGGATCCCAGGTAAGTCATTTCTTACTTTCGTCTGTGCCTGTTGTGTGCATATTCTTCTTGCTAGCCTTGTATGTTGTTTCCGTTGCCTTCCTTTTGGATAGTTCCTGTGTGACTTCTCGTAGAATTTTGTGACTACTTGTTTCTATTCTGTTTATTACTATGCTTTTATCTTATATGTGCCCAGTCGGACTATGATACCTACTGGGTATCTTATGCTTCGCATTTGGTGCTCATACTACACTCTACATCTTCTGGTGCAGATGCTAGTGTGAGCCATCGCTGCTAGCTCGTGGAAGACTCGTGCTTGGAGATTTTTGGACCGTCTCGGACTGCGGGTGAGCTCTTGGCGACCAGAGCTTGACTTTAGTTTGTCTTTTGTATATTTTGTACTCTCGTAGCTTCAGAGACATGATGTATATACTATTTTGGATGCTTCGTACTCCTTATATGTCGTTTCGGCTCTATACTATGATACTAGGTTTTGAGTTTGGTTTAGCTTCCGCATATGTATGTATGTATGTATTCCCGTTATCTATTTTCTTCATCTTGTTCCCTTGCTTCAACTTATTAAGTTGTTCTTCCGCTTAAACTGTTAGAATGTAGTCCATTACTAACCGTTCTGGGCTACGAGGATTGGTTCGCCTACTGGGGGGTTGTAGGTGTCATCATGACCGAGAAATCGGGTCGTGACATTTTATTAATTATTTTTATATACCTGTATCAAAATATATTTATAAAGTTTCACATAATAGTTTTCATTATATTTTCAATTTCTTTTCTATAGTTTTTATTATTAATAATAAAATCAATTTTTATTCTGTTCATTTATTTTATTATAGAATACCATTAGCTTTTATACTGAATCAATATTTTTTCGTTTTCTTTTTTTGATGAAAATAGTATTTTTATAGACAATTTATTGCACACATTAAAAAATAAAAATATCATAATTTAAAGGAAGTAAAATAAATAAATATTGATAATGTAAGAGTAGAATAGATATTTAGAAAAGTCAAATAGGAAAAGGGAGAGAATAATTATTTTTCAAAGTTGAAGGGGAAGTTTGATTTTTAAAGAAAAATTGAGGGATGTAAATGATTTTCAACCCATGAATATTAGAACTCCCAAAGCTTTTCACCTCCTAAGCTTAGTAACTTTCCATCTCCTTTTGTCTTCATGGCTTCCTTAATGCACAAATAATTCAAATAATCATTAAGATAGCCATAAATTACCAAATTAAATTGATAATGACTTATCTAATCTCATCCATTAGATTCTGCCAATACCCAACTTATATAAATAGATTTATAAATTATAAATATGCATCACCCTCATCTTCAAAAGGAACAGTAGAGTATAAAGGTGCAAATTTACCAGGTATGTTTATTTTCCTTTGTTACTATCTATGAATATTCATGAAAATGTATATTATTGTAATTTCAGCAAATTTCTGTTTATGAAGCACCACCCTCTACTGTTTTTAGGCAACTAGATTAGTAAACTTTCTCAATAAAATTTCAAATAACTTGGCTGAAGCAGAAAGGAAAAAGTGTGAAAGTTTAAGAGAAAAGGTTCATACTAATGTTTTGGTTTTGTACTAATGTTTCCCTGATTATTCAAAGAACTAAAGAAAGACTAAAAGTGATTTTTATATATTGAGAATTCCAAAGGATAATCAGTAGCAAAAAGATATAGTTATTAAATCAAATAATGTATCAGTTAAAATTTATCATTTGCAATACAAAATTTATACTATGTAATTGGAAAGCTTCAAAGTGAAAAGTTGAATTACCATTTTGCCCCTACACTGAAATAAAATGTTATTAAAAAACTTACTGATTAAATATTAAATAGTGATAATAACATCATATTATACTAAAAGTTGAAAAATCCAAAATATAAAATTTAATCACCATTATGTTGAAATTTTAATGAATTGTTAATTAATATGTACTGAATTCATCTACGGAGAAGATGAAAGGGTTCTTTGTCAATTAATTATTTAATCATTATGGATCATTTTACCTCCCCAAAGAATTCCCCGTATGACTGAATAATTAAACCCTCACTGAAACATTAGGTAAGTGTAACCAAACGTTTCATTTTCCATTCATTATTGTAGTTGTGAAAAATATTATTTATATATGATATCATCCTTTCATATTTCTAACTTTCATTTATGTGATCTCTTCAGCTTCCATTATCAAAGTTTTATATTATTGATGTATAGTCTTTTCATATATTTTTTAAAATTTTATAAAAGGACAAGATAAATAGTCAAATTACTTTATCATTGTATGCTTTCCTTGGCTTTAATTTCTACTAAATATTTTCTTTTCCCAAGAAGTTCTACTACATATCTTCTTGCTTGGCATGCACATGTAAATTTATTTCGTTTCCTACTATACAAAATCAATTTTCGGTTACTGGCTACTGCCAGCTAAACAGGGGAGGCTCTATCCCTTCGAGAAAAACGACCGTCTTAGGCCCCCAAATTTGAGAGACCTCATTTTTGGTGTCTTGTTTGGTTGTCAGACCCGGGATAAATAGTCTTGGGATAAAACAAATAGTCCAGGAATAAAATTTTAATGTCTTGTTTGGTTGCCAGACCTGGGATAACTTATTCCACCATTTATACCATAGTGATGAGATAAGTTATCCCATATACATGGTGGGATAACTTATCTTGGAATAGCTAATCCCGGGATAACTTGTTCCCAACCAAACGACCCCTAAGAGTGTCTATATTCCAGGGCCTTATTCTCTCAAATCAACTTTTTTTGATTTTTTACCCGTTATTTCTGGGAATGGTGTTAGATTGATCATTGTTATTGAGGTTAAATTTGGTGTTGTTACCTCATTCATATTATATTGCAGAAAAGTACTTTTACGTTTCAACTATATAGCAAAATTTAGTTGCTTAATTTTGCAGGTCGGAATAATATTCAATAATTTTGTGTTGAAAATTCAAATCAGTCAATATTTAGTGATTATATATCAACTAGGCAAATTGCCCGCGCTTCGCGCGATCTTGAATGACCCCATTAAACTTATGAATGATTGTATTCCCTTGATCATTATTAGAACTAAAAATATCACTATATATAGCATTTGTCACTGGTTTTGTTTCTCTCGGTCAAGTATAATGTTGTACATTCAAATACTAACCTTAGCTTTATCTTCCTTGGCGAATTCCCTTAGCATAGAGCCATTAATATTGTCTTGTAGATTAATACTTTTCCCGAAGAAGTCCTGAAAACTAATTCAATTGCATATGTTTTTCCCATACGTGAGAACTTTCAAATCACAATATCATAGTTGGGCGTCACAACCCACGCTAGATGTTTATTTTCCACAATGGAACTCAGTCGATTCAATCACTTGGAAATTTTGATATTTGCAAGCACCATCGAGAATTGAGCTAAGAGTACTAAAGGTGGGATCAATACATTTCCTATAAATATCATTTAAATAAGAGAGAAGTGGTCAAAACACCTTTGAACTATACACAAATTATTATTTTAGTCCTCAAACTACTCCTAGCAATTAAAACATCCCTAAACTTGACTAAACGAACTTAAAAATACCCCCAAATTATACGCGAATTATTACTCTAGTCCCCAAACTATTTCTAGGAATTAAAACATCCCTAAACTTGACTAAACGAACTTAAAAACACCAAGATTTTGCCAGATCTAATGAACATGTTTATACTCCAGCGTGATTAATTCGTAAATCTGATTTAGGATTGCGTTAGATTTTACAGTTCGTGGATATGAGTTAGGGTTCTATTATCGGCGTTTGCTACTAGAATTAATCATGTTTTCTGCTCTTTTTCATTGTATTTTCAGTCATCTTCTTCATTGTGGTTAATTTGTAAAAGATGATTATTGAGTAAAAGTTTGGGGTTTAAAATGTTTTAATGAAGAAAACTATAAATAGATATTAAGAAGATAGGGTTTTAGCCGTTGTAGTGGGTTTAAAATTAATGAAAAATATCAAATATGAGGCTTTTTACTGTTGGTTGCCTACATATTTTTTTTAATTTTCTCGCGCGCCTAAATGACGTTGAGACCACTTGCTATGCAATCGGCAGATAATGGGTGTTTTTAAGTTTGTTTAGTTAAATTTGGGGGTGTTTTAATTGCTAGGAGTAGTTTGGGGACTAAAGCAATAATTCGCGTACAGTTTAGGAGTATTTTTAAGTTCCTTTAGTCAAATTTGAGGGTGTTTTAATTGCTAGGAATAGTTTAAGGACTAAAGTAATAATTCGCGTATAGTTCAGAAGTGTTTATACCACTTCTAAAAAAAGGGCAGCCCGGTGCACTAAAGCTCCCGCTATGCGCGGGGTCCGGGGAAGGGCCGGACCACAAGGGTCTATTGTACGCAGCCTCACCTTACATTTTTGCAAAGGGTTGTTTCCACGGCTTGAACCCGTGACCTCCTGGTCACATGGCAACAACTTTACCAGTTACTCCAAGGCTCCCCTTCCTTTAAAGGTGGGATGCAACACGAGGACTTCCCAGGGGGTCAGCCATCCTAGTACTACTCTCGCCCAAGCACGCTTAACTTCGGAGTTCTGATGGGATCCGGTGCGTTAGTGCTGGTATGATCGCATCCTGTTTATACCACTTCTCTCTTTAAATAATCAAATGCAGCTTCAATTATCATACGAAAAAAAGAAGTAAAATGAAGCTTTAAAAACAGTAATTGATATAGTCTCTTTCTTGTTTTCATAGCTCCAAGGTTGATTATTTCCTCCTTTCGCACAGACCTTCGTGATCATATGGGTTGCAAGTGTATCATTTTATAATTTAGGCCTATCAAATTAACAGGCCACTATCGTAGATACTCATAAATTTGTTCACTACTTGAAATCCCATTTGAATTAGGCTAGTGATCGACCCATTAATCTTGTGATTCATATGTCAAATTGTTCTATGCTCAAATGTACAAACAATAAAATGATAACATCAGCCTGTGGGGATGAAGATGGCCCTGTAACATCAGCAATAGGGCTTGCCGAATTGATCTCATTGCATTTGAAATATGGCCACTTCTTGGACATTCTCATCAAGGGTCTTGTGGCACGACATTGTTGTTGATTACCATAACTTAATTCTCAACCAATACAGATTCACCTGATTTCAATATATGATTAGAAACCACCCCAAAAATTGGTGTTGGCAATTTGAATACAAGAAATGCAACGGTCAGGAAATTGGGAATAAAAACCCAATACCAAAAAATTAATATCGAGCTCTGCATTGTAGTCTCCCGCTGACTGAAATCAGTTTAATTCAATCGAGAACTTACTGAGAATGGTTTGATTTAGAGAGTCAAGTAGTGCTTTCCAATTGATTGGCATGAAATCAAATATTGAATAAAGAAACCCGACAGGGGTAGTTCAAACACATTAATGTCATGTAGCCAAAATCGAACGGAGATCTACACTATTTAAAAAGTTATTATATCTTTTATAAAGTATATTCTTCTAGCTCTTTGAGATGCAAAGTTGCTAATAATTTTATTATAATTGATTTCTTCTAATAGTTTTTCTTATTCAATTGATAATATAACCGATCCGTTAAAACTTTCTTGACACATAATACTCCAGATGTATCACACTTTACTCAATATTTTTTTAAAAAAAAAAGTTATAACCTATTATTGTTAAAGAAAAAATGGGCCCCTCAAATTTGAGGGCATAAGGCACCTGCCTTTTTTCTAACTCATTAGAGCCGCCCCTGGGATTGAGGAAGTTGAAACCCATTTATGCAAATTTTGTTAAACAACTATAGTTAATTTGACGATGGAAAGGTTCTTGGGGAAAATACGTATACTCATCAGGGTTTCTGAATACTTCTTGTATTGGAGCTTCTTTAATTAGAATGGTTCAAGTGTTATGATGTCGCCTCTAGTAACTCTATGTGTAAATCCAGAGGACTACTCAATTTACACAATATGGTGCAAAGTTTGATCATTACCTTTTGAAAGAGTTCAGATATCAAAACTTTAGCACTCTGTGGTCCTCATTATCCTAACAATAGCAGCATTAACCTGCATATATAGACAAAAAAGATTGGATAAGGTCAACAAAAGGACAAAATAAAAATTGTCCTGTTTTAAGAGCCCATGCTGACAATTTCTTTTACTGATGATTAAGTTAGCCCAAGAGCCATGTCAGGAAAGTATGCCTAATATGAATGTTGAATATACCAAGTACCAACATTCTTTAATATAACATCAACATAACAATAACATTATAAAGCAATATAGGCATTTATCCCATCCATCCACCGAGAAAAACACGGGCCCCTGTGGTTGCGAGCTGGAGCTGCCATAACTTATGGCTATAGCAATGGGAGGCCAGCAGAGAGAAAAATCAGGATAACGAGCGCTCCGCCCGCCAAGCGGGCGGCAGGAGCAGCGGGCAAGTGCTTGGTAAGCCAACAGCCCAGTGAACCGGGCGGGGCACTCGAAGAAAGAGGGGCACACTGAGTAAACCAATGTGATCATGACATTGTAGGTGCTTGCGATGGGACGGATGCGACTTCCCTCAGTTGGTTTGGGTGGTATAGCCCGTTGCATAAGTCCCCCCTTTTTTTATCCATTTATTTAGTCTTAAGGAGGCACGGATCAGGGAATGGAAAAGTCTTTGGATGAATGAATTTAGGTATCGAAGTTTGACTGTTTGACACTCTATCTTTCGATGGCGCTATCACTTTGGAGCGATAGCCTAATGACAGGTATTATAAAGCTAAACCTAGGATTCTACATAGCCTTTAAGTTAACAAAGGAAGAAAGGCTTGCCTAGATCTCGTATTCCATCTGCCATAGATGTTTTCGTTATTTTTACTACGCAAGCAAGCCGGGGAGTGAGGAAAGCAGAAGTGGGACAAGAATAAACCAGTACCGGGCATTCCTCTTATTAAAGGAATCGGTGAATGAAGACAAGATCAGATCTTTACATTAGAATTTGCAGGATAATGACACACAACCCAATATATCAATCACATCTTTGTTTCATCTATTTGCTGACATCATGTGTTTTGTTTCTTCAATCGCTGAGGAATCGACACATTTTAACACATCAAGATTTGAGGCGTTCATCTATTTGTCAACATGATATTTGTAACACCCCAGAATTTCAGACCAGCTTTAAAAACCCAAAACTCAGCAAAACTTAAGAAAATTCAATCTCCAGTCCAGCCCTACAAGCTGACCCACGGGCGTCGTGGACATGATGGCCCATCAGGGGTCCCCGTGGAAAAGGCCTAGAGGTTTAGTACAAGTCGTATCTAGCCAAACAGGGGACTCGATGGGCGTCAGAGGTCCGACGGGCCATCGGGCAGCCCGTGAGAAGGAGCCAATGCCCTAGTCCCAGCCTCCCTTGCCCCGATGAGCAAATCACCACGGGCGTCGCTGAAACCCCGGGCCGTGGGTTTGCCCATGGGAATGGTCCAGGGGGCCATTCCAGTCTGCCCCATCCTGACATCCTGGCCGATGGCCCATCACAGGTCCGACGCCCGTCAGGCTTCCCATTCGGCGGTGACTTTTTCGAAATTTCCAGTTTTAAGTTAGGGGTATTCAGGTCTTTTCCTAATTCTTTTAACTCCGATCCTAAGTCATTTTGGGAGTAATTAAAGGGTTTTTACTCTATTTCCCCCATTACTCCTAAATTCAATCGACACTTAGCAACATCAGACAAGAATCGAAGCGCTTTCTCTCAAGAACAAGGCAGAGGGTTTCCTCCTAGTTCAACCCTAAAATCCAAAGGTTCATCCGTAGAATCTTCCTCCAGGTATGTGGGATTTCACTAGTGGGTTCCTTTCGCTCACTTGGTCCCTATAACTCAGTCAGTTTTTTCAGTTTCTCCATGATTACTTAGACCTAGGGTTATAAACCCTACAGGTTTCCTTGCTATTCATATGCTATAACTTATATAATACTTAGTTCACGTTCTTGGAGAATTAGTATAGTTTCATGTATAGAACTTAGAAACCCTAGCTTATGTTAACTTCAGTATTTCATGAATTATATTTGCTAGGCAGATCAGTCAGACAACCATGCTTCAGAATTCGAATGCCATTCCTTCAGTATATATATATGTTGCATTCTCAGATTATATCAGTATTTTGAGCTATCCAGTATTACAATTGCGTGTTAGCTTGTATTCAGTTGGGAGTAGACTTAGTACTGAGCAGACGGGGGGATAAAGGCTTAGCTGTCATTTTAAGCTGAGACCTTTAGTATCAGTCCCCAAGTCCCAGAACTACTGCGCCACCATAGGTATGAAAGGGGTCTGCTGCCAGATTAGGCTGGTCACCTTTGTCCTTAGAGGATATCAGTTTAGTGGATCCACGTCAGACTTATTCATACCCTTGGCAAGGTATGAACACCCTTCTATCCAGGATTACAGGTTGGCCCAGAGTTAGCTTAGTTTGGGGTATATCAGTTAATAGCATCTCCCACAGTTAGATTCATGTTGCATTGACCATGTACTCAGCATTCATTATCAGTATTCAGTTAAGCATGTTATATCTTCATGATTAGTAGTTGGTCATTGCATCCAGCTAGTTTTCAGTCTGTGCTTTAGTATATATGTATATTTTCATATTCAGTTATCATGTTGTTCAGCTTAGCCCATATCCTACATGCTCAGTACATTCGAAGTACTGACGCATATTTTTGTGCGATATCATTTTATGATAAAGGTCCAGGCGCTCAATAACCAGATCGCGCTTAGATCGACTTTCAGTCCTACTCAGCAGCTTCAGTGGTGCGTTCTCTTAGTTTGAGGATGATATACATGCTTTACCTTTCAGTCTTATTATTTCAGTTTCCAGATTGTTAGAGTTAGTTGTGGACATGTCCCAGTAACTCATATCAATTAGAGGCTTTCAGACATAAACTAGATTGAGTTTGAGTTGTTAGTATTGTTTTCAGTCATCACTATACTATTCATATATTTTACATACTTCAGATATTTTTGGGCTTTTCCCCACTTCAGATGTTAAATTATTCTTAGCTTTCGCACAGTGCATGTTCTAATTAAACTTGTTTAGATATGCCAGACCATGGGTTAGCTTGGGGTCACTTGTGACTTTAAGCACCATGTTACATCTAAGGGGTATCCTCGGGGAGTGAAAAACTTGGTATTAGAGCATCAGGTTTAAGTGTCCTAGGGTGTGTGAAAGCCGCGTCAAGTAGAGCCTCCCTCATGGGTGTGAAGCGCGACACACTTATGAGGGAGGAGCTATGAGGCGTCATTAGGAAAAACTCTCCTTCTTTCTTTTCCAACTCGTTCTATAAAGTGTAAACTCTATTTAATCTCCTTCTAACTCCTGCTCTTCGCATTTTAGAAAAATGCCTCCCAGAAGAGCTAACGCTAGAAATCAGCCAGCATCTCCAGTAGACCCATTGAATGAACAAGTCACCCATGCCAAATTCAGGGCTGCTTTTCAAGTGCTTGCTCAGGCCATGACCGCCCAGGTCAATCAGCAGGCTGCGGCACCAGCTCTGCCTCAGACTAACACTGCTGCAGCAAGAATTTGAGACTTCACTCGGATGAACCCTTTGGAATTTCATAGGTCTAAGTCAGAAGAGGATCTGTAAGAGTTTCTCGATGACATCCAAAAGGTAACAAACATTATGGGTGTCACTCCAGTCGAGGGTTCATATTTGGCTGCCTATCAGTTGAAGGGAGTGGCCTACACTTGCTACCAGCAGTGGAAAGAATCTCGTGGTACTAATGCAGGTATAATAAGTTGGAACCTTTTCAAGACTGCTTTTCTGGACTGGTTCTTCCTACTAGATCTCAGGGAAGCCAAGGTTCAGGAATTCATTAACTTAAAGCAGAATGACATGAGTGTGAAGGATTATGCTCTCAAGTTCACACAGCTATCCAAGTATGCTCCAGCGATAGTATCTGACTCTAGAGCTCGTATGAGAAAGTTCATGTCGGGGGTATCTTATTATGTGGTCAAGGAATTTAAGACCTCCCTTCTCATTAAGAAAATGAACATCTTCAGGTTGGTTACTTATGCTTAACAGATTGAGGAGGAGAAAATCAAGGAAAGGGGAGGAGATAGTAAGAGGGCTAGGATAGATGACTTTAGCTACTCTAAGCAGAGGTCAGGGGATGGTAACCGCTCTCAGTTCCATCAGAAGACTTCAGCTTCAGCTCCATCTTCTTCTAGTGCCCCAGTGCCAAAGTTAAAAAAGGATCGACTAGATAGAGTGTTTGGATCTAAGTCCCAAGGTACAGTTACTAGCAGGCGCGCTCATCCAGTGTGTAAAAGATATGGTAGGAACCACCAAGGAGAGTGCATGGAAGGTAGTGGAAATTGCTTTGGGTATGGTAAGCCAGTCCACATGATGAGGGATTGTCCAACAGCTTCTCAAAAGGGTAAGGATGTTCGCCCATATAATCAAACTAGTTCTACAACAACGCCAGCAGGTCACCCCACTCAGCAAGGTGCCTCATCTGGTACAGGTGGTAGTTAGTGTTAGAACAGGTTGTATGCTCTTCAGGCTCGATGGGATCAGGATGACTCTCATGATGTTGTCACGAGTACGTTATGAGTCTTTAATAATGATGTCTATGCATTGTTAGATCCAGGGGCTACACTTTCCTTTGTAACTCCATATATAACAGTAAATTTTGGTGTCAGTCCTGAAATCCTCCCAGAACCCTTCTCAGTCTCTACTCCAGTTGGTGAACCAGTTATAGCTAGACGGGTATACAGAAATTACCCTGTCACAGTTTCCCAAAAAGTCACCTCAGCAGATCTTATAGAGTTAGGGATGGTTGATATTGATATCATTCTAGGCATGGATTGGTTACATTCCTACTATGCCTCAGTTGATTGCAGAACTAGGATCATTCAGTTTCAGTTTCCAAATGAGCCAGTATTAACATGGAAGGGTAGTACCTCAGTACCTGTAGGTCGATTTATCTCTTACCTTAAGGCTAGAAAAATTATTGCCAACGGGTATATCTATCATCTTGTTCGGGTTAAGGATTCAAACTCTAAGACCCCAACTTTTGAGTCAGTTCCAGTGGTGAATGAATACCCCAAAGTGTTTCCAGAAGATCTTCCTAGAGTTCCTCCCGAAAGGGAAATCGACTTCGGAATAGATCTCCTTCCAGATACCTAGCCTATTTTGATTCCTCCTTACAGAATAGCTCCAACTGAGCCTAAGGAATTGAAAGAACAGTTGAAAGAACTTCTAGATAAGGGCTTCATCAGACCCATCATCTCTCCATGGGGCACTCCAGTGCTTTTCATGTGTAAGAAAGACGGTTCTCTCAGGATGTGCATAGACTACCGCCAGTTGAACAAAGTCACGATCAAGAATAAGTATCATATCCCTAGGATTAATGACTTGTTCGACAAGCTTCAGGGTGCTAGTTGATTTTCCAAGATAGACCTCAGATGCGGCTATCATTTGCTCAAAGTCAGAGATAGTGACATCCCGAAGACAGCCTTAAGGACTCGGTATGGTCACTACAAATTCGTAGTTATGTCTTTAGGACTAACAAATACTCCTGCAGCTTTCATGGACTTAATGAACAGGGTGTTCAAATAGTATTTGGACTTGTTCGCCATTGTCTTGATTGATGATATCCTTGTTTATTCTCGAAATGAGGAGGAGCATGCGACTCATCTAAAGGTTATTCTCCAAACTCTCAAGGATCGTTACCTATTCGCTAAGTTCAGCAAATGTGAATTCTTGTTATAGTCCGTCGCTTTCCTTGGTCATGTGGTATCCAGTGAAGGGATCTGAGTGGATTCTCAGAAAATTGAGGCAGTAAAACACTGGCCCAAACCCACCTCTTTGACTAATATCAGAAGTTTCTTAGGTTTGGCCGGTTATTACAAGAGGTTTGTTAAAGGATTTTCATCTATAGCTTCACCCTTGACTAAGTTAACTCAGAAAAAGGTCAAGTTTCATTGGTCAAATAAGTGTGAGAAGAGTTTCCTAGAACTGAAGACCAGGTTGACTACAACTCCCATTTTGACTCTACCCGAGGGTTCAGACGGCTATTTGGTTTATTGTGATGCATCCAGGGTCGGCCTGGGTTATGTTTTGATGCATCAGGGCAAGGTCATAGCTTATGCTTCTAGACAACTTAAGTTCCATGAGAAGAACTACCCGACTCATGACCTCGAGCTTGCAACTATTGTGTTTGCCCTAAAGATTTGAAGACACTACTTGTATGGTGTTCATGTTGATGTGTTCACAGACCATAAGAACCTCCAGTATGTGTTCACCCAGAAAGAGTTAAATCTTCGTCAGAGAAGATGGATTTAGTTCCTTAAAGACTATGATATGAATATGCTCTACCATCCGGGTAAGGCCAATGTAGTAGTTGATGCCCTCAGCAGATTGTCCATGGGTAGTGTATCACATGTTGAGGAAGAGAAGAAAGAATTAGCCAGAGATGTTCACCGGCTTGCTCGCTTAGGAGTATGCCTCATGGACATGTCAGATGGTGGTGTGGTAGTCCAGAATGGATCAAAATCTTCTTTGGTAGCGGAGGTTAAGGAGAAATAAGATAGTGAACCTATATTGCTTTAGTTGAAGGGTGCAGTTCATCATTAGAGAGTTGAGGTTTTCTCCCAAGGGGGAGATGGTGTGCTTCATTACTAGGGTCGCTTATGTGTTCTAAATATGGGTGAGTTGAGGCAGCAGCTCTTTGCAAAAGCCCATAATTCAAGATATTCTATTCATCCGGGTGCCACTAAGATGTACCGTGACCTACGGGAAGTCTATTGGTGGAACAACATGAAGAGGGACATCACAGATTTTGTGGCTAAGTGTTCCAACTATCAACAGGTTAAGGTAGAACATCAGAAGCCAGGAGGTGTGACAGAAGCTTAGCATTCCTACTTGGAAGTGGGAAGTGATAAACATGAATTTTATTACCGGTTTACCTCGTACTCACAGATTGCATAACTCCATTTGGGTGATAGTAGACAGAGTCACTAAGTTATCTCACTTCTTGGCTGTCAAGACTACATATTCAGTGGAGGACTACGCCAGACTCTACATCAGTGAGATAGTTAGGTTTCATGGGGTTCCCTTGTCTATCATCTCAGATAGGGGTCCTCAGTTTACATCTTATTTCTGGAGATCGTTTCAGAAAGGTCTTGGTACTCAGGTAAATCTCAGCACACATTTCATCCACAGACGGATGGCCAGGCAGAGCGTACCATTCATACCTTAGAGGATATGTTAAGAGCTTACGTGATCAATTTCAAAGGTAGTTGGGATGATAACCTGCCTCTCATAGAGTTCGCCTATAATAACAGCTTCCACTCCAGTATTCAGATGGCTCCTTATGAGGAACTTTATGGGCGTAGATGCAGATCACCGGTTGGTTGGTTTGAAGTAGGTGAAGCAGCCTTAGTTGGACCAAATTCAGTTCATGAGGCTATGGAGAAAGTTCAGCTCATCAGAGAGAAATTGAAAACAGCTCAGAGTCATCATAAGTCCTACGCAGATGTGAGGAGAAGGGACTTAGAGTTCGAGATCGATGGTTGGGTTTTCGTGAAAGTATCACCCATGAAGGGTGTGATGAGATTTTGCAAGAAAGGGAAGCTCAGTCCTAGGTATGTAGGTCCTTACAGAATCCTGAAAAGGGTTGGTAATGTGGCTTACGAGTTAGAGTTGCCAGCAGAACTAGTAGCGGTTCATCCACTCTTTCATATTTTCTGATTGAAAAAGTGTGTGGGTGATTCGGCATCGATAGTACCTTTAGAGAGTGTGGCTGTGAAGGATAGCCTCAGCTATAAAGAGGTTCTAGTTGAGATTCTTGACCATCAGGTTCATAGGTTGAGAAATAAGAAAGTCGCTTTAGTAAAAGTTTTTGTGGAGGAATCAGTCCGTAGAGGGATCTACTTAGGAAGCAGAAACAGCCATGATGGCAAAGTATCCTCACCTCTTTCCTTCCAACTCAGTTTCAGCATGAGGTAATAGTTCCTCTCCAGTCTATCAGTTTCCTCTTATGCATGTCAGTCTCAGAAGCATGCTTCCCGGCCATTCCAGTATTTTTAGCATGCTTTTACATACTTAGAACTAAACTCAGTCAGATATCAGCTTCTAGTACTCAGTGAGTAGAGATTGCAGCTCTTTCCCTCCAGACTTAGCTTAGTTAATCTTCATTCGAGGACGAACGATCCCAAGGGGGGGATATTGTAACACCCCAGAATTTTAGACCACTTTTAAAAACCCAAAACTCAGCAAAACTTAAGAAAATTCCATCTCCAGTCTAGCCCCACGGGCATTGTGGACACGATGGCCTATCAGGGGTCCCTATAGGAAGGGCCCAGAGGCTCAGTCCAAGATGGCTCCAGCCAAATGGGGGACCCAATGGGCGTTGGAGGTCCGATGGGCCGTCGAGCAGCCCGTGAGAAGGAGCCAGCGCCTTAATCACAACCTCCTTTGCCCCGACGGGCAAATTGCCATGGGCATCGCTGAAGAGACAGGCCATGGGTCTGCCTTTAGGAATGGTCCAGGGGTCCATTCCAGTCTGCCCCATCCCGACACCCTGGCCAAAGGGCCATTGCAGGTCCGACCCCCATCGGGTGGCCTGTCCAGCGGTGACTTTTCCAAAATTTCCAGTTTTAAGTTGGGGGAATTCCAGTCTTTTCCCAATTCTTTTAACTCCGATCCTAAGTTGTTTTGGGAGTAATTAAAGGGTTTTTACTCTATTTCCCTCATTACTCCTAAATTCAATTGATACTTAGCAACATCAGACAAGAACCGAAGCGTCTTCTCTCAAGAACAAGACAGAGGGTTTACTCCTAGTTCAACCCCAAAATCCAAAGGTTATACCGTAAAATATTCCTCCAGGTATGTGGGATTTCACTAGTGGATTCCTTTCGCTCACTAGGTCCCTAGAACTCAGTCAGTTTCTTTATGATTACTTAGACCTAGGGTTATAAACCCTACAGGTTTCCTTGCTATTCATATGCTATAACTTATATGATGCTTAGTTCACTCTCTTGGAGAATTAGTATAGTTTCATGTATAGAACTCAAAAACCCTAGCTTATGTTAACTTCAGTATTTCATGAATTATACTTGCTAGGCAGATCAGTCAAACAACCATGCTTCAAAATTCGAATGCCATATCCTTCAGTATATATATATATATGTTGCATTCTCAGATTATATCAGTATTTTGAGCTATCCAGTATTACAGTTGCATGTTAGCTTGTATTCAATTGGGAGTAGACTTAGTACCCAGTGGACGAGTTGATGAAGTCTTAGCTTTCAGTTTAGGTTGAAACCTTTAGTAGTAGTCCCTAAGTCTCAGAACTACGGCGCCACCGTAGGTATGAAAGGGGTCAGCTCCTAGATTAGGCTAGTCACCTTTGTCCCTGGAGGACATCAGTTTAGTGGATCTACGTCAGACTTGTTTGTTCCCTTGGTGACGTATGAACACCCTTCCATCCAGGGTTACAGGTTGGCCCCATAGTTAGCTCAGTTTGGGGTATGTCGGTTAATAGCATCTCCCACAGTTAGATTCATGTTGCATTGACCATGTACTCAGCATTCATTATCAGTATTCAGTTCAGCATATTATATCTTCATGATTAGTACTTGGTCATTGCATCCAGCTAGTTTTCAGTCTGTGCTTCAGTATATATGTATATTTCCATGTTCTATTATCATGTTTTTCAGCTTAGCCCATATCCCTCATGCTCAGTACATTCGAAGTACTGACGCATACTTTGGTGCTATATCATTTTATGATGTAGGTCTAGGCACTCAACATCAAGATCGCATTTAGATCGACTTCCAGTCCTACTCAACAGCTTCAGTGGTGCGTCCTCTTAGTTCGAGGATGATAGACATGCTTTACCTTTCAGTCTTATTATTTCAGTATTCAGATTGTTAGAGTTAGCTGGGAGCATGTCCCAGTAACTCATATCAGTTAGAGGCTTTCAGACATTGACTAGATTCAGTTTGAGTTGTTAGTGTTGTTTTCATTCATCACTATACTATTCATATATTTTACATACTTCAGATATTTTTGGGCTTTTCCCAACTTTAGATGTTAAATTATTTTAGGTTTTGCACAGTGCATGTTCTAATTAAACTTGTTTAGATATGTCAGACCATGAGTTAGATTGGGGTCACTTATGACTCGGGGCGTGACAACAATTTTTTTCTTCTCTTCAAATTTTAGATTTTAACAAAAAACACAGAAAAGAATATAGCTTCACACCATAAAATGGAGTAGCAGTAAATTTATCATTGAACTTTAAGTTATCGTCATTCTCCTCAGTTTTATGTTTGGAATCTATAAATATCAATTTTACATTGAGCAGCATTTGTTATAGCAAATCTTGTAGGTACTAAGAAGACAGAGATAATAATGGTATCCATGGAGGGTAAAAGAAAGAAGAGCAAGACAGAGTAAAAATATACTGTTGGGAGGAAGAAGAGGAAGAGAAATACTACGTTTGGAAAGATTAAAAAGAGGCGACTTTACAATTTTTTATAATAGAAAACACTCCATCAATTATTAATCTATATATTTAGAAAGAAAAAAGGATCATAGACCCGTCTACGTGGCATGCCGCTTTGAGGAGAATGCCTATTTTTCTTTTCCTGAACATCAAGATTTGACGACCATTATACTTGAGATGCAACTTTTTTGTTATACTGACAAGCATTTACTGTATCAAATACATATATGTTTTAGGAGAGCAAACTATAGCAACTAGTTAAAATGCTAAAGACCAGTAGTTAATATCTGTAATGTGACAAATGCATTCTCAAACTGTCTGTTAGACAACAGATGAAAAGATTCATCATCGACACTCGTATATAACAACCTAATTGACTGCATGCTTATATTTTTTTTCTAATAATTGGTATTTGTCACGATACAATTTCTCGGTCATGATGGCACCTACAACTCCTCAGTATGCGAATCAATCCCCGTAGTTCAGAACGGTTGGTAATGGGCTACAATCATACAACCAACCAGAAGAATAGAATAAATACGCAAAACCAAGGCAAAATAAGTAAAAAAAAAGGACAACAGGAATATATACATACATACATACATACATACATACATACATACATGAAAGCTAAACCAAATCTCAAAATCTAGTAAGTATAAGAGCCGGAACTAAGTATACAAAGTACAAAAGGATCCAAAATGATATACACATATGTCTACGAATAGTAAAAGAGTACATAATACAAAAGATGAACTAAAAGCAAAGCTCTGGTCCCCAAGAGCTCACCCTCAGTCTCGAATGGTCCAAAAGCACCTCGAACAAGGCAGTGCGATCAGCGGTGATAACTCACACTCGGATCTTCACCCAAAGATGCAGAAGTGTAGTATGAGTACCAATTGCAAAGCAATGGGTAACTAGTAGGTATCATAGACCAACTGGGCGCATATAAGATATAAAAGCAATAATGCAGCAGAAAAGAATCAGGTAGTCACAAAAATAACGAACAAGCACATGAAAGTTAGTACAAAATGAATACAAGGAGAAAATAATCATGCTAGGCTAGCTAATAGAACTATACATGACAGAACACATGTGAAGGAAGAAGGAGTGCACCAGGGGTCCATGTAATAACAATATACAAAAAGAGTTAAAGGAGAAGGCGGTATAGCGGTAACCTCAAGTAAAAAGGAAAGGATGAACGGAAAATAACGGTAACACACTTGAAAATAAGATTAAAACCAAGTCATGCTAGTAACACCATAATCAAGATCAATATCGCGTTAGAATAATAATAAAGGAAAGTCTACCTACAGTCCCAAGGGTGCCCATAGACCCGAGGAACACAAACAAGTGAAAACAAATCTTCCGGCATCCCATACTACCGGAGCGTACACTGAGCAAACAGTAAATAAGGGTGGATCCGAACATAATATGCATGATGTGATATGATATGCTGAAACCAAGTGACAGTGGTGCCGTATGTTACCTCCTTCGGTACCTAAAAGGCCCAATAGAGGCAAGATCCATGGAAAGAATTTCCCCGAGTACCTCAACTCCACCCTACACCCCTCCTCCGATAACCCTCAGCCTGTAGTGCTTGATCGGGAATGGCAGGGTCCATGGAGGTCTACTTGTAGACCACATACTAAAATTCAAGCCTAGATATAGCAGTCCGGAGTGCAACTGGATCCAAACTAGTAACCAAATCTCCAGAATGCATGCCTGGAGTCTATCCAGGTCTAAATCCGTGAAATAATTCTCAAAAACCCTATCAAGGGTGTTCGTACATAACCGGGTCTAAAAAAGTAGTAAAGACAATATATTGCTCGGTCCGACCGAGTCTAGTACCATTTCAAATCAATAGAAAATAAATTTTAACACTACAGCCCATCCAAGTCTGGTATAAGTATGAAAACATTGATAAAAATCATCCTTTTAATTCCTTTTAACCCAAAAATGATCCATGAAAACAATTCCAACCTTTATTAACTATTTTTATCGAAAACGGGTCTGTAGGGTCATGCAAGGTTTAGAAAACCATCAATGGTAGGCCCGAAGCCAAAACCATAGTAAAACATGTGAAAAACCTTTTATATGCATGATAATGGCATGCTCAAACACAGGCAGTAGCCTAACGACTCACAATCAACCTATCGGCCCTGCACAGGCTCCAACTTCTCTACAACAAGCATAACCAGCTCTATAATAATGGTATCGATGTTTGGAACTCACGGACATTCCCAAATGACCCACCATCTATGGTCCAGAGTAAAAAACAAGGCCACACAGGACCACAAGGGTGATACTATCACCTACAACAAATACTACAATCAACAGAGTGAAAATAAGATGGATATGAAGACGTGGACATGGTCTGGGGTACCAAGCTAATAAATCCAATGCGGAGTCTAAAAGAGTTAAACCATAACCTACCTGTCAGCCGACGACAAGCTGCTAGGACGATGATGTCCAAGTCTGACCCTCTCAGAGAAGCTCCGAAATAAAATCAAACTCAAATTCGACTTGAATAACTTGATGTAGATAATCAATTTCCTATTGATAATTAATTACGATGCACAAATATTTCCTTTACTCAAATTTGGTTTCACATCAGATGCAACATACTTGCAGCAACTCACGTGAATATGCAACATATTTCCAGCAACTTACATAGGTATTCCATGGTGAAATAAATGAAGAAGAATTAAAATGAAAGGATTGGTAGACTTCCAATATGAAATACGTACAACAACAATTTTCAAGCAATTGAATGGTTTCTTAATTCATTAATTAAATAATTCCATACATATCACTTAATGAAATTCTATATACATAAATCAATTAGTCATCAAATGACTTCTGCAATCGACACCACGTGTTAATGTGGTGTCAACCCAATATTATTTCATTTTAACTCATTACACATACACTTGGGTATTGCATAAGTTTGTGCTAAAATAAATATAACTTTTTAAATATATTATAATTAATAGAAAGTTATTTTGAATAATGCTTACCTATAAAATAATAATATTTTTTAAACATAACTAGACTTACTATCTCTATTAAAATATTAATAAATTATAAAACTCTTGTAAAATAAGTACATACACAAATATATCGTAACAAAAGTATTTTTCATAAATATTTAAAATATATTAGGAAGGCAATAAAAATAAAACTTTTTACCAAATTCTAATTTTAAATCAAATATTTTTGAATATGCGCAATGTTAATAAAATTCTCAAATTTAGGCTCGCAAGCCTTTGGTATGGGACGAAGGTTAGGAACTTCATAAATTTCCGTCAGAACCTCTCCTATACAGCGGACTATGCCACACTTGCAAAACAGCCCAGAAGACAAGCTACGTGCCACCCAAGGCTACTAGAAGCTACTGAAAGCTCATTGAACCCTGCACGACCATCGACGACACAAACTCACTGGAATAAAAACTTACATCAAATGGGGAGACCCCATCCTCGAAAATACTACGACACCTCGAATCGGGATCGACCTTCCCACAAGGTCAGTTGAGGTCATACGATCGCAAATCACTATCGCACCATTTTGATAACTCAACTCTTAAGACTCAGCTCTAAAACAGGGAAACAACTATAAAGACCAAACGAACAATCAGGGCACCGAACCACCGGTCCCAGCAAGCCATAAATGATTTGAGGCTGCTATAGGCAAGCTCTAACAGTACAAGAAATGCATAAACACGGGAATGACCGAAAGGATCATTACATTATCCACTACTAAAAAGGACTTTCGTCCTCGAAAGTCAAGGACAAGGAAGTACCTGAAGGCTTCAACAGCTGTGGATACTGAGCCCGCATATCTCTCTCGGTCTCCCAGGTAGCCTCCTCAACTAGACGGTGCCTCCACTGAACCTTAACAACCAGAATCTCCCTGGACCTCAATCTCATGACATCTCTGGCAAAATTAGCTACCAGCTCCTCAACAAAGGCTAAACTCTCATCCAGCTAAACCGACTCCCACTGCAGCACATGAGACTCGTCTAGAACATATCGTCGCAATATCGATACATAGAAAACCGGGTGTATAGCTAAAAATATCAGAGGCAAATCTAACATGTAAGAAACACTACCAACCCTCTGAAGAATCTCAAATGACCCAATGTACCTGGGGCTAAGCTTGACCCACCTACCAAATCTCATCACGCCCTTCATGGGCGACACTCGGAGGAATACTAAGTCACCAACACTAAACTCTAAGGCACAAAGCCTACGATTAGCGTAGCTCTTCTTCCTGCTCTGAGCTGCTCAAAGTGTATCCTGAATCACTCGAACTCGGTCTAAGAAATCTCAAAGCAAATTTGTACTCTGTGGTTTAGACTCCAAACTATCAAATCAACCAATCGGCGATTTGCAATGCCTACCATACAATGCCTCGACAGGTTCCATGCCAATGCTCGAATGAAAGCTATTATTATAAGCAAACTCATCCAAAGGCACAAACTGATCCCAAGAACCTCCAAAGTCAAGAACACAGACCCGAAGCATGTCGTTCAGGACCTGAATAGTCCTGTTAGACTGGCCATCTGTCTAAGGGTGGAATGCAGTACTAAGATGAACCTCTGTACCCAAATCTTGCTGAATAGCTCTCCAGAACTCAGATGTAAATTGAGTGTCGCGGTCTAAAATGATAGAAGCTGGGACCCCGTGCAACCGAACAATCTCACAAAGGTAAACCTGAGATAACCTCTCTGCACTGTAAGAAGTCTGAACAGGCAAGAAGTTTGTTGACTTAGTCATCCTATCAACTATCACCCAAATAGAGTCAAACCCTCAAGAAGTACAAGGCAATCTAACTACAAAGTCTATAGTAATCCCTTCCCAGTTCCACTCAGGAATGGGAAGTCACTTCATCAAACCAGTTGGTCTCATGTGCTCAAACTTAACCTGCTGACAGTTCAAGCACTGAGATAGAAACTCCATTATGTCCTGCTTCATACCACCCCACCAGTAAAGCTGCCTCAAATCACTATACATCTTCGTTGCACTAGGATGAATGGAGTATCTAAAATAATGCGCCTCACGAAGTATCAACGAAATCAAATCTCTAACTCTCGGAACACAAAGATGAATGTCGAACCTCAGAATACCATCAGAACCCAAAGTAGACCAGCTGGCCTCACCCCAAACTACCTGATCACGTAGGTCACATAATCTCTGATCCTCAAACTGTCGGCTCTGAATCTGATTAACTAGAGTAGAACAAACCTTAATACTGGCAAGAACTATGCTAGGATCTTACAAGTCAAGCCTAAACAAACGGTTAGCCAAGGACTGGATGTCCAAGGAAAACGATCGCTCAGAAACTGAAAGTGAAGCTAGTCTACCCATACTCACCATCATCCAACTCAAGGCATCCGCTACCATGTTTGCCTTGCCCGGATGATATAGAATGGTGAAATCTTAGTCCTTCAGTAGCTCAATCCATCTCCTCTGCCTCGAGTTTAGCTCTTGCTGACTCGTAATGTACTGAAGACTATGATGATTAGTGAATATCTCGTAATGAACTCCATATAAGTAGTGCCTCCAAATTTTGAGCGCGAAGACTACCGCCGCCAACTCTAAGTCATGGGTGGGGTAGTTGCGCTTATAAACCTTCAGCTGCCTCAACATATATGCTATCACACGACCTTGCTACATCAATACACAACCCAAACCAACCCTGAAGCATCACAATATACCGAGAAACTCTGATCCTCAACTGGCAAAGTCAACACTGGGGCTGAAGTCAACAAGGCCTTAAGCCTCTAAAAACTATCCTCACACTGATCTGACCCATGAAATGGGATATCCTTCCTAGTCAGCCTAGTCAAAGGTGCTGCTATGGAATAAAACCCCTCAACGAACCGTTTATAGTACCCTGCTAACCCAACAAAGTTGTGAACTTCAGTAGGAGTAGCAGGTCTCGTCCAATCATGAACAACTAAAATCTTACCCTGGTCTACTCTAATCCCATCCTTAGACACCACGTGTCCTAGAAATATAACTGACTCAAGCCAAAACTCGCACTTTGAGAACTTGGCATAAAGTCGATGATCTCTCAAAGTCTAGAGTATAATCCTCAAGTGCTTCTCATGCTCATCTTTACTCCGTGAGTATACCAAGATTTTGTCTATGAAAACTATCACAAATGAGTCCAAATACGGGCCAAGCACCTTGTGCATCAAGTTCATAAAAGTTGCGGGGGCATTAGTCAACCCAAAATACATCACCAGGAACTCATAATGACCATAACGTGTCCTGAATGTTGTCATAGGGATGTCCTCTGCCCTAACCCTCAACTGGTGGTAGCCCTGACCAAAAATCTATCTTCGAAAACATAGTCAAACCCTGAAGCTGATCAAACACATCATCTATGCAAGGTATCGGATACCCATTCCTCACAGTCATCCTATTCAGCTGCCGATAATCAATACACATCTGCATCGACCCATCCTTCTTCTTCCCAAATAAAATAGGAGCACCCCAAGGCGATACACTCGCCTAATAAAACCCTTGCTAACAAGTCTTGAAGATTCTACTTCAAATCCCTCAACTCAGCTGGAGCCATATGGTAAGTAGAAATGGAAATAGGCCTGGTTCCCAACTCTAACTCAATAGCAAAATTAATATCTCTCTCAGATGAAAGGCCTGGAAAGTTGGTAAGGAACACATCTAGGAAGTATCTAACCACAAGAACCGACTCAGGGGAAGAAGGGTCGGCACTAGCTTCTCGAACATATGCTAGATAAGCCAAACACCCATGAGAAATTAACTTCCTAGCTCGAAGATAAGAGATGATCCTAGATGGTGCGCAGATGACATAACCCTACCATATAACCGGGGATGTGCTAGGCACGGCTATGGTAATGGTCTTGGCATAGCAATCCAAAATCGCATGATGAGGGGATAACCAGTCTATACCCAGAATGATATCGAAGTCTAACATATCAAGAATCATCAAGTCACCCCAAGTCTCCAAATCACCAACAGAAATCATACAAGCCCTCACAATCCGATCCACTACTAAAGAATCTCCTACTGGGGTTGAAACAGGTACATGCACAGATAACAGCTCAATAGTCAACCCCAAATAAGGAAAACAGTAGGTAGACACATATGAACAAGTGGATCCAGGATCAAACAAAGTAAAAGCTGGTCAATGGCATACAAAAATCATACATGTGATCACAGCATTCGATGCATCTACATCCAGTCTTCTAGGGACCGCTTAAAAAATTGATGACAACCACCACCTGACTGACCGCCATCCCTACCACATGTCCTTCCACACTGCGCACTACCTCTAGCCTAAGCACCACCCCCTCTAGCTGGTGGCTGGACTGCACGGATAGGCTGAGCCTACTAAGCGGCTGGCTAAATGGTACCCCGTTGGGGGTGATCTCTAGCAAAGTGCCCAATAACTCCACACTCATAGCAAACCCCAGATGGCCTAAACTATCAAGACGAACTAGCTAAACCTGTGTGGCCACTACGACCTGATGCCCCAGAAACTAAACCTCTCGGAGTCTGACCACTATGACCCTGTTGGCTACTCTGTCCCTGACAAACTAAGACCCACCAGAAGGCTGAAGCGAAGCCTGAACTGATTGACTAGACTGACCCTGGTGCTGCTATGGTTGATACCCTAGGCCCTACTATCCTGAACCTCTACTACCATGATGAGAACCAATGTAGCTACCCTGATGTCGAGGCCTCTTATGTACCCGTTCGAATAAGGGAAAACTCCAGAGATTGCTTCGAAATAAGATCCTTGCATTGACCCTTTCCTGAACCAGAATTGGGGGAGGATGAGAGGAAAAGGAAAATGTCCCATCAATAAAGTTTGGGCTTTCCATTCTTCCTTCCCCCCCTCACTCCCCCTTTTTTAATAAATAAGCCCCGCGGGCCCCTCTCTGATAAGGAAGGAAATGGATTGAGCCAACATCACTTACGATCGTCATTCAATAAAAAGAATCTCCATTCCAGAATAGTACGTGAGCTTTTCACCTCATACGGCTCCTCCCTTATGTGCATAAAGAGAATAATACATAGAATCAAAAAAGATTCAACGATAAAAATATTCTCATTATGAACTCAACAGGGCTAGTATTTTTACAAGAAATCTCTAGCCAACCTTCCTGCAAGAGATTCTTTCTTAACATCAAGCCAATTAGGACTAGATAGAAATGATAAGATAACTCTAATAATTTCTTTGTTTTTAACGCCTCTTACCTGTCCGGCGAATGAGAGCTAGTGGGTTCTATAAGAGGTAGGCAATGGGCCAAAGAATAGGAAAAGGACAATGGAGAATTTCTTCTCATCTTAAATTCAGGTGATTGTATTTACACCAACGGAAACCATAAACTTCATACACAATAGAGGGATATGATAGAGTTTTTTTTTAATAATGAATGGAGTTCCTTTTTCCATCCTATCCCATTCACCGGTAATGATCATTGATACTGTAAAAGTCATTTTATTGCTTTTGTGCTAGCTCATGATCTAAACGAGTCGCACATACACCCTAGTACATGTTCCTCGACGCTGAGGGCACCCCCGAAGAGCGGGGGATTTTTTGACATTTCTGATTGACTGTCTTGTATTTCTAATAAGTTATTTAATAGTTGGCATGTTGAATCGTATACATAATATGATGGATTGGTTTAGATTGATCCTAACCGAATGATGATGAATTACTTCTATTTAATAGAATATTCAATTCGAAGATAAAATCTCAAATCACAGATTTGCGCAAAATCCATGTTATTTTCATTGAACCGCCACAAGATCAACAATTCCATAAGCTTGGGCTTCTGTTGCTGACATAAAAAGATACATATAGAATTCTATGGAACGCCGTATTCGATGAAAGTCGTATGTACGGCTTGGAGGGATATCTTTCATATCTTTCGAGATCCACCCTACAATATGGGGTAAAAAATCCAAAATAAGTGATTTTAGCCCTTATAAAAATAAAACTGATTCTTGAACCCCTTTCACGCTCATGTCAGGCCCCCAGATCATGACGATGCAAATCCTCCATGATACGGACATAGTCTGCAATAGCCTAAAAGGATCGGCCACTGGCAACTAATATCTCAGTTGGCTCTCTAAGTTCTGTCCACAATCTCCAAATGAACCTACGGACTCTGTCGGGCTCGGTAGGCATGATCATGGCCCCAAATGGAGCAAGCTGGTGAAAGCGAGTCTCATATTCAGACACGATCATAGAATCCTGGATAAGTCTGGTAAACTGCTCCCTGCGACGATCACGATCACTTTGTGGCAAGAACTTGTCCATGAAGGCCTCATAAAACTCAGACCAAGACAATAGAGGTAACGAAGATAGCCTGCAAGCAATCTGGGCCCTCCACCGCAACTTAGCTGGGCCCTTCAGTTGATAAGAAGTATACCCAACTACGTGAGTCTCCAATAAGCCCAAATGGTGTAGCATCTCCTCACAAATAGTAATGAAGTCATGTGGATTCTGACTAGAAGTACTAGTAAACCTCGAAGGTGCCAATCTCAAAAAACTACCCAACGCCTTCTACTCTACCTCTGTCATAGATGGGCGTGGAGCAAGAGGTTGTGCAATAGATGGGACTAAAATAACCTTGGCACAGGGAGCCGCAGTAGCAGGCTGTGCTCCTGAACTCTGTGTACCCAGGGCTTCCCCCTGAGCAGATGTATGTGCTACCTCGGCAGGCTGATCCCCGATCATACCCAGTAACTGTAGAAATAGGCCTCGAATTTCTGAAGATTCAGCTGGGGCTGATGCTGGCACTAAAGCTGATACTGGAGCTGGTGGCACCTGGGCTGTCCCCTGATCCACATGATGCTGCTCAGGAATAAACTCGAGTTCAACCTCGACCCTCAGAGCTCTAGCAGGTGCCACTGCTTGGGCACGTCCTTGACCCCTACCTCTACGACCTCTTTGGCCCCTAGCTGGTGTCGATAGTGCTAGAGTCGAAGGCTCGCCCCCGCCTGATACTAATGATCTTGTGCGAACAATCAGCAGGAGAATGAATTAGAATAAGTGAGATTTTAGGAAATCATCAAGGATAAGATGCACGATACAGAAGCAATAAGAGAGTCATATTTTCTAAGATACCACTGTAGCCTCCCGAAGACTGAGTACGGACATCTCCGCCCCGATCTGCAGGAGTCTACTAGACATTGGCTCCTATACCGATGACACCGGTGAACCTATGATCTAATACCAAGATGTCACGATCCAATTTCTCGGTCATTATGGCACCTACAACCCCCCAGTAGGCGAACCAATCCATGTAGCCCAGAACGGTTGGTAATGGGCTACTATCATACAACCAACCGGAAGAATAGAATAAATACACAGAAGCAAGGGAAAATAAGTAAATAAAAGGGACAGTAGGAATATATATATACATATATGGAATCTAAACCAAATCCTAAAAACCTGGTAGCATAGTATAAGAGCCGAAACTAAGTATACAGAGTACAAAAGGATCCAAAATGATATACATATATGTATCCGAATAGTAAAAGATTACATAATACAAAAAGATGAACTAAAAGCTAAGCTCTGGTCGCCAAGAGCTCACCCTCAGTCTTGAATGGTCCAAAAGCACCTCGCACGAGGCAGTGCGATCAGCAACGAGAACTCACACTCGAATCTACATCCAAAGATGAAGAAGTGTAGTATGAGTACTAATTGCAAAGCAATGGGTACCCAATAGGTATCATAGGCCTACTGGGAGCATATAAGATATAAAAATAATAATGCAGCAGAAAAAAATCAGGTAGTCACAGAATCAACGAACAAGCACATGAAGCTAGCTTAGAATGAATACAAGGAGAAAATAATCATCCTAGGCTAGCTAATAGAACTATACATCATAGAACACAGGTGAAGGAAGAAGGAACGGACCTGGGGTCCATACAATAACAATATACAAAGATAGTTAAAGGGAAAAGGTGGTATACCGGTAACCTCAAGTAAAAAGGAAAGGATGAAAGGAAAATAATGGTAACACACTTGAAAACAAGATTAAATTCAAGTCATTCTAGTAACACCATAATTAGGATCAATATCGCGATAGAATAATAATAAATGAAAGTCTACCTACAGTCCCACGGGTGCCTATACACCCGAGGAACACATACAAATGAAAACAAACCCTCTAGCATCCCATACTATCATAGTGTACATTGAGTAAACAAAAAACAAGGGTGGATCCGAACACAATATGCATGATGTGATATGATATGCTGAAACCAAGTGATAGTGGTGTCGTATGTTACCTCCTCCGGTACCTAAAAGGCCCAATAGAGGCAGGATCCGTGGAAGGGATTCCCCCGAGTACCTCAACTCCACCGTAAACCCCTCCTCTGGTCACCCTCGGCCCATAGCACTTGATCCGAAATGGCAGGTTCCATAGAGGTCTACTCGTAGACCACATAACAAAACTCAAGCCTTGATATAGCAGTCCGGAGTGCAACCGGATCCAAACTAGTAACCAAATCTTGAGAATGCATGTCTAGAGTCTATCCAGGTCTAAATCCATGAAATAAGTCTTAAAAACCCTATCAAGGGTGCCCAGACATAACCGGGTCTAAAATAGTAGTTAAGCTAATCTGTTGCTCGGTCCGACCGAGTCTAGTATCATTTCAAATCAATAGAAAATCAATTCTAGCACTACGGCCCAGCCGAGTCTAGTATAAGTATGAAAACAGTGATAAAAATCATCCTTTTAATTCCTTTTTACCCCAAAAAGATCCATGAAAATAATTCCAACCTTTATCAATTATTTTTATCGAAAATGGGTCTGTAGGGCCATGCAAGGTTTAGAAAACTATTAATAGTAGGCATGAATCCAAAACCATAGCAAAATATGTGAAAAAACTTTTATATGCATGATAATGGCATGCTCAAACACAGGCAGTAGTCCAACGGCTCACAATCAACCTATCGGCCCTGCACAGGCTCCAATCGCTCTACAGCAAGCATAACTAGCTTTATAATAATGGTATCGATGTACAGAACTCATGGACGTTTCCAAATGATCCACCATCTATGATCCAGAGTCAAAAACAAGGTCACACAGGACCACAAGGGTAAGACTATCAACTACAACGAATACTACAATCAACATAGCGAAAATAAGATGGACATGAAGAAGCAGACACGGTCTGGGGTACCAAGCTAATAAACCTAACCCAAGGATGCTAATTAGTACAATTATATCCTATATATGCAGAGTCTAAAAGAGTTAAACTAAACCTACCTGTCGTCCGATGACAAGCTGCTAGGACGATGATGTCCAAGTCCGACCCGCTTCGAATTAAAATCAAACTCAAATTTGGCTTGAATAATTTGACGTAGATAATTGATTTCCTATCGATAATTAATTATGACGTACAAATATTTCCTTTACTGAAATTTGGTTTCACATTAGATGCAACATACTTGCAGCAACTCACGTGAATATGCAACATATTTCCAGCAACTTACATAGATATTCCTTGGTGAAATAAATGAAGAAGAATAAAAATGAAAGGGAAATGTAAGGATTGGTAGACTTCCAATATGAAATACATACAACAACAATTTTCAAGCAATTGAATGGTTTCTTAATTCATTAATAAAATAATTTCATATATATCACTTAATGAAATTCTATATACATAAATCAATTAGTCATTACATGACTTCTGCAATGGACACCACATGTTAATGTGGTGTCAACCCAATATTATTTCATTTTAACTCATTACGCATGCACTTGGGTATTGCATAGGTTTGTGGTAAAATAAATATAACTTTTTAAATATATCATAATTAATAAAAAATTATTTCGAATAAAGCTTACTTATAAAGTAATAATATTTTTTCAACTAGACTTACTATCTCTGTTAAAATATTAATAAATTATAAAACTCTTGTAAAATAGATACATAAACAAATATATCATAACAAAAGTATTTTTTATAAATATTTTAAATATATTAGGAAGGCAATAAAAATAATTTTTTTTACCAAATTCTAATTGTAAATCAAATAATTTCGAATACGCGCAATGTTAATAAAATCCTCAAATTTAGGCTCGCAAGCCTTTGGTACGGGATGAAGGTTAGGAACTTCATAAATTTCCGTCAGAACCTCTCCTATACATCAGACTATGCCACACTTGCAAAACAGCCCAGAAGACAAGCTACGTGCCACCCAAGGCCACTAGAAGCTACTGAAAACTCATTGAACCCCGCACGACTATCGATGACACAAACTCAATGGAATAAAAAATTACATTAAACAGGGAGAACCCATCCTCGAAAATACTACGGCACCTCGGATAAGGATCGACCTTCCCATAAGGTCAGTTGAGGTCATACAATCGCAAATCACTATCACACGATTTCGATAACTCAACTCTTAAGACTCAGCTCTAAAACAGGAAAACAGCTATACAGACCAAATGAATTGCTAGGGCACTGAACCACCAGTCCCAGCAAGCCATAAATGACTTGGGGCCGCTACATGCAAGTTCTAACAATACAAGAAATGCATAAACGCGGGAATGACCGGAAAGGTCATTACAGTAGTTGACTCTAATTGAAAACAAATAGAAAGATCCTACAAAAGTAGACGTGTATGTACTTACAGATTTCCTAATATTTAATATGACAAATTTATATGGATTCATATATATTTTGAGGTCTCCAATTGGTTAGGAATAAAAGAGAAGAAACAACAAATATTTTAGAAGCAAGGTTCATCAACAACACATTAAAGAGGATCAACATCAAATTAAATCAAGGAGTAATTAGTCAAAATTTCTTGAACCAAAATAAATAATTGATCTCTTAATTAAAGCGGAACAACACAAAATTACTTTGCATTCTGTTACTCAAATATCTTCTTCTTTCCAAATTTCACTATTCAAAAGTTTGCTTATTTGTCAAAGTATTGGTATTAAAAACATTGTATGGTTAAACAAATTTTTCATAAATCTTAATTTACGCAACCATGAGAAAGGTAATTGTATGTATCCCATGAGAGAATAACTGAATATCACAATGTGGGCAAACTCAATAAGCCCAACCTAAAATGAAAGAGAGTTGAGACTACTGAATATAGAGATAGATTAGACACCAATGTAAAGCCTTCAAACCAGAATCATATACTCTAATCAAGCAAAAACTCCATCGTACTATAATGAATGATAATAATCGATCAAAGTTAAAGAAAATATTGAGCATGTAAGAACATTAATGATATTCACTATGATATCAAAATTTATGGTCTATCATCCATCAAATAAACAATAAAACAAACATGTATCATATCATCATATATTAAAAGTGGGAAGCTCCAAAGTATAAAGTTGGATTACCATTTTACCTCTACAGTAAATTAAAATATTATAAAATTTATATAATTAAATATTTAAAAAGAAATCACATTTCAAGCAACCAAATCAACTATTTTATGCTAATGTGCGGAAATGTAATTTTAATTGATTGTTTTTTTCTTTTAAAAATAATTTTTAATAGTAAATTATAAATGTAACTAGGAAAATCACCCGCGCTTCGTGCGACGGTGAACTACCTTATTAAGCTTACGGATCATTATTTGGTAATTTCCGTTTTTCTTTTTGATTTTGTATATCAATGAATCTTTATTGTCATCAGTTCCTGGATAATTATCCTATTAGTTATAATTATTTTTAGCTATATATATGAGTCACTACATTGAATAAAAAGGGATACTAAAAGATATAAAGTTTGTTTTGAGTGCTTGCACGATAAATAAATAAAAATTCCAATAGATATGTATAAATTGGTTTAACTTGATCATTTTCTAGATTGTTTAAAGCATTGAACTCCTCTTGTTCTAATACATAGTTGGTTCAATGAATGGGAAAATCTAACGTAAGGCATGCGATGGGAAAAAGTTTTTTAATAGTTGATAAAGAAATAGAGGAGGGAAAGTGTCACGACCCGATTTCTCGGTCATGATGGAACTTATAACCCCCCAGTAGGGGAACCAATCCCCGTAGCCTGGAACGGTCAGTAATGAGCTACTATCTAGCGAACGAAGCGGAAAACAGTTTAATAAGCGGAAGCAAGGGAACAAGATGAAGAAAATAGAAAACAGGAGTAATATATAAATAATGCGGAAGCTTAACCAACCCAAAACTTGGTATCATAACGTATAAGAGCTGGATCTACATAAGGAGTACAAGGGTCCAAAACAATATATACAAAGCTGCCTCCGAGTAGAAATAGAGTACATAATAAAAAGATAACTAGAAGTTAACCTTCGGTCGCCAAGAGCTCACCCTCAGTCTAGACTATCACCAAAAACAGCACCTCGCACGAGTCTCCATGAGCTAACGACAATGGCCCACACTAGGATCTGCACCAGAAGATGCAGAGTGTAGTATGAGCACTAAATGCAAAGCATAAGGTACCCAGTAGGTATCATAGGTCGACTGGGCACATATAAGATAAAAGCGTAGTAACAGACAGAATAGAAGCAAGTAGTCATAGAAATCAACAAAAAGTACACAAGAACTAGCATAGAGGGAAGTCAATAGAACAACATACAAGGCTAGCAAATAGAATATATATACGCAACAGGCACATGTGTAAGCAAGAAATAACGCACCTGGGATCCTTGTAATAACATTATATACATAATAAGTTTAGGAATGGACGGTATACTGGTAACATCAAGTACAAGTACAGGAAGAGGAAAATAAAGGTAGGCATGCTCGGGAATAGGAATCAATAACCCAACTAGTCATACAAATCTCAAATCCAACAAGTAATAACTCAGCCATAGATAATCTTATAAGCATAACCGTAACAGGGGGATAACACTGTGATAAAGTAATAAGAGACTACCTACAGTCCCCCGGCCGCCCATACAATCGCGGAACACAAACAAGTGAAAACAAAACCCTCTGGCCGCCCATACAACTGGAGCATGCACTCAACAAACAACAAATAGGGGTGGAACCTCAAATAACGAATGATATGATGCATGATAACCTCAGAGTGGGATAAAAATTCTGTATGTACCTCCTTCGGTACTGATCAGGACCAGTAGGTAGGTTTCATGAAAGAAAACTGTTGGTATACCTTTACTCTGCCGTATACCCTCTCTCCGGCACACGCAGCCCAAGGATCTTTGTGGACGGAGGTGTAGATCACCTATAGGCTGGTTTAAAGTAGGTGAAGCAGCTATGATAGGGCCAGATTCAGTCCATGAGACTATGGAGAAGGTTCATCTTATTAGAGAAAGGTTGAAGCCGGCTCAAAGTAGCCAAAAATCTTATGCAGATGTGAGAAGAAAGGAGCTAGAGATTGAGGTTGATGATTGGATTTTCTTGAAAGTGTCACCCATGAAGGGTGTGATAAGATTGGTAGAAGGGGAAGCTTAGCCCCCGATATGTAGGCCCTTACAAGATTCTGAGGAGAGTTGGCAAGGGATAGAGGTGTGCAGCCTAATCTGACAGTTGACCCCTCTTTATACCTATGGTGGAGCCGTAGTTCTGGGATTGGGGGACTGCTACTAAAGATCTTAGCCTAAACTGACAATTAAGGCTCCATCCCGTCATCTGCTCGGTACTAAGTCTACTCCCAATCGAAATGTAAGTAATGAATTGCAAGCTGAAATGATGGATAGCTCAAATACTGACCATTATATAAGAATGCACATATATAATACTGAAATTGATGACATTCTAATTTTAAAGCATAATTATCTAAATTATCTACCTAGCAAGTATAATTTATGAATACTGAAATTAAGATAAGCTAGGGTTTTTGAGTCCTGTACAAGTGACTATGTTAATTCTCCAAGAAACATGAAGTATAAGTCAATATAAGCAGTAGCATCTGAATTACAATGATTCCCTAAGATTTAGGAACCCTAGGTATGAATAGTTCATGGAGAAATTGAAGAACTGGCTGAATCACTCAATGGGTGAAAGGAACCCATTGATGAAATCCCACATACCTGGTGGAGAACTGATGGAGAAATCCTTTGGATTCTTGGGGCTGAGCTTGAAGAACCTTCTGAATGTTCTTGAGAGAAAACTATCGCCTTTTTTCTCCTATTTCTTTCTAAGTCTGATGATTTTAGGAGAATAGGTGATTTAGGTAGTTTTTGACCAATTAATTAGGCTTAGACTAAGCAAAACAATGTAGCTTAAGCCATAGAAGAGGTAGGAAAAGTGTGAAATACCCCTGGAAAATTAAAAGAAAACTGCTGAAATTCGCGACTTAGGTTCCACAGTTCGAAACCACGACTCATAGAAACTTCCATAGCTCATGGAACCCTATCATGGGTCCTGGGTTTGGAAATCTGGGCAACTGGAATTGGGTTCCTTCATGGTGTTACACGACTCATGGAAACTTTCACGGCTCGTGGATCCATCCACAGTCCGTAGAACCCAATCATGGTTCTCAGAGGATTTTTCAGGTCTCTGATTTGATTCCACGGTTCTAGCCCATGACTCGTGGAAACTTCCACGGGTCGTGGATCCAACTCGTGATTCTGGCTGAAGTTGGAAAAATTATTTTTTTCTAGTTTTCTGAGCTGAGTCTAGGCTTGGAAGTTCTGGGGTGTTACAATATCTCCCCCTTGGGATCATTCGTCCTCAAATGAAGACTAAACAAGCTGAGTTTAGAGGAAAAGGACTGCAATCCCTACCAAACGAGTACTAGAAACTGATATCTAACTGAACTGAGTCCCATGAGTATGCAAATATGCTGAAATGCAAGAATAGTTGAGGGAACATGATACTGAGACTGAAGTACATGAGAGTAAGCTGAGAAACTAGAGAGGAACTATTACCTCAAGCTGAAACTTATTTGGAGAGGAAGAGGTGAGGGTACTTGGCCATCATGGCTGCTTCTGCTTCCTAAGTAGCTCCCTCTATGGACTAATTTCTCCATAAAACCTTCACTCAAGTGACTTCCTAATTTCTCAACCTGCGAACCTGGATCTCAACTGGAACCTCCTCATAGGTGAGGCTATACTTCACAGCCATACTTTCTAAAGGTACGATCGATGCCGGATCACCCACACATTTCTTCATCAAGGAAATGTAAAAGATTGGATGAACCACTGCTAGTTCTACCGGCAGCTCTAACTCATAGGCCTTATTACCAACCCTTTTTAAGATTTTGTAAGGACCTATATACCTGAGACTGAGCTTTCCTTTCTTGCCAAATCTCATCATCCCCTTCATGGGTGACACTTTTAGGAAGACCCAATTATCGATTTCAAACTCTAAGTCCATTCTCCTCACATCTGCATAGGACTTCTAATTACTCTGAGTTGTCTAATGAGCTGAACTTTCTCCATAGCCTCATGAATCGAATCTGGCCCAACCAAGGCTGCTTCACCTACTTCAAACTAACCAATTGGTGACCTGCATTTGCGCCCATAGAGTGCCTCATATAGGGCCATCTGAATACTGGAATAGAAACTGTTATTATAGGCAAACTCTATGAGAGGTAGATGATCATCCCAACTACCCTTGAAATCGATCATGTAAGATCTCAACATGTCCTCTAAGGTCTGGATGGTACGCTCTGCCTAACTGTCTGTCTGCGGATAAAATGTTGTGCTGAGATTTACCTGAATACCAAGACCTTTCTGAAAAAGACTTCCAGAAATGAGATGTAAACTGAGGACCCCTATTTGGGATGATAGACAAGGGAATCCCATGCAACCTGACTATCTCGCTAATGTAGAGTCTTGCATATTCCTCTACTGAATCTATAGTCTTGACAGCCAAGAAGTGAGCCGATTTAGTATCTTTGTCCACTATCACCCAAATGGAGGCATGCTGTCTGCGAGTACGAGGTAAACCCATAATGAAATCCGTGTTAATCACCTCCCACTTCCAAGTAGGAATGCTAATAGCTTGAGTCACACCTCCTGGTTTCTGATGTTCTACCTTCACTTGCTGACAGTTGGGACACTTAGCAACAAAATCTGCAATGTCCCTCTTCATGTCGTTCCACCAATAGACTTCCTGTAGATCACGGTATATCTTAGTGGCACAAGGATGAATAGAATATCTAGAATTATGGGCTTCTATAAGGATCTGCTGCCTCAACTCACCCACATTAGGTACACATAAATGTCCTTGGCAGCGAAGCATACCATCTCCCCTTGGGAAAAAACCTCTACTCTCTTCTCTGCTGATGAACTGCACCTTTCAACTGAAGCAATATGGGATCACTGTCCTGTTTCTCTTTAACCTCTGCTACCAATGAAGATTCTCACCCATTCTGCACTATCACACCACCATCTGTCGTGTCCATGAGACAAACTCCTAAGCGAGAAAGCCTATGAACATCCCTAGCTAATTCTTTCCTCTCTTCCTTAACATGTGATACACTACCCATGGATAGTCTGCTGAGGGAATCCGCCACTACATTGGCCTTACCTAGATGGTAGAGCACATTTATATCATAGTCTTTAAGGAACTCAAGCCACCTTCCCTGACGAATATTCAACTCTTTCTGGGTTAACACATATGGGAGGCTCTTATGATCTGTGAACACATCAACACGAATACCATACAAGTAGTGTCTCCAAATCTTTAAGGCAAACACAACAGCTGAAAGCTCAGGGTCATGAGTCGGGTAGTTCTTCTCATGAATCGTAAGCTGTCTGGAAGCATAAGCTATGACCTTACCATGCTGAATCAAGACACAGCCCAGGCCGACCCAGGATGCGTCATAATAAACCACAAAGCCATCTGAACCTTCTAGTAGGGTTAACATGGGAGTTGTAGTTAACCTGGTTTTCAACTCTATGGAACTCTTCTCACACTCATTTGACCACTGAAACTTGGCCTTCTTCTGAGTGAACTTAGTCAATGGGGAAGCTATGGATGAAAATCCTTCAACAAACCTCCTGTAGTAACTGGCCAAACCCAAGAAACTTCTAATGTATGTCAGAGAGGTGGGTCTGGGCCAGTGCTTTACTGCCTCAATTTTCTGAGAGTCAACTCGGATGCCTTCACTAGATACCACATGACCAAGAAAAGCAACTGATTTCAACCAGAACTCACACCTACTGAACTTGGCAAATAACTGGCGGTCTTTGAGAGTCTGCAGAATGACCCTCAGATGATTCACATGCTCCTCCTTATTTCGAGAATAAATAAGGATATCATCTATAAAGACAATGATGAACAAGTGTAAATACTTCTTGAACACTCTATTCATCAAATCCATGAAAGTTGCAGGAGCATTCGTTAGTCCAAAAGACATAACTACAAATTCATAGTGACCATACCGAGTCCTGAAGGTTGTCTTCGTGATGTCACTATCTCTGACTTTGTGCTGATGATAGTCGGATCTGAGGTCTATCTTAGAGAAGCAACTAGCACACTAAAGTTGGTCGAATAAGCCATTGATCCTGGGGATAGGATATTTATTCTTGATTATGACCTTGTTCAACTGACGGTAGTCGATGCACATCCTGAGAGAATCGTCTTTCTTACGCACGAATAGCACTTGAGCACCTCATGGAGAGATGTTGGGTTTGATGAAGCCCTTATCTAGAAGGTCTTTTAACTGTTCTTTCAATTTCTTAAGCTCGGCTGGAGCCATTCTGTAGGGAGGAATCAAAATAGGCTGGGTATTTTGGAGGAGATCTATTCCGAAGTCAATTTTCCTTTTGGGAGAAACTCTGGGAAGATCTTTTGGAAATACTTCTGGGAATTCGTTCACCACCGGTACTGACTCAAGGTTGGGGTTTCAGAGTTTGAATCCTTAACCCAAACAAGATGGTAGATATACTCTCTGGAAATCATTTTTCTGGCCTTAAGATAAGAGATGAATCGACCTACAGGCACTGAGGTACTACCCTTTCATTCTAAGACTGACTCATTTAGAAACTGAAACTGAACGATCCTAGTTCTACAATTAGCTGAGGCATAGCAGGAATGTAACCAATCCATACCAAAAATAACATCAAATTCAGTCAATTCTAACTCAAAAAGATCACCTGAGGTGACTTTCTGAGAAACTGTGATAGGGCAATTTTTGTATACCCATCTAGCTATAACTGGATCACCAACTAGAGTAGAGACTGAAAAGGGTACTGGGAGGATTTCTGGACTAACACCGAAATTTACTGCTATATAAGGAGTTACGAAGGAAAGTGTAGCTCCTGGGTCTAACAATCCATAAAAATCTAAATGGAAGACTTGTAATGTACCCATGACCTCATGAAGAGAATCCTCCTGGTCCTGTTTAGTTTGAAGGGCATACAACCTGTTTTGGCGCTGACCACCTCCTGCACCGGACGAGGCACCCTGCTGAATGGGGTGACCCGCTGGAGCTACTGTACAACTGGCCTGATTTTGTGAGCGTACACTCCCCTAGGTGATTTCTACTACACTTTTTGCAAAGTGGATAAGTGCGCCTGCTAGTAACTGTACCTTGGTACTTAGAGCCTGGCGCTCTATTCCGTCGATTCTGTCTGAACTTAGGCACTAGGGCACTAGCAGAAGACGGAGCTGGAGATAAAGATTTTTGACGAAACTGAGAGCGATTTCCATCCTCTGACCTCTGCTGAGAGTAGTTAAAGTCACTTATTCTAGCTCTCTTACTGTCGCATCCCCTCTCTTTGATTTCTTCCTCCTCGATCTGCTGAGCATAAGTAACCAACCTAGAGATGTCCATCTCCTTAATCAGCATAGCAGTCTTGCACTCTTTGACCACATCATCGGACACACCAGATACAAACTTACTCATCTGGGACCTGGAGTCAGCTACCATCGCCGGAGTATACTTAGACAACTGGGTAAACTTAAGTGTGTACTGCGGAGTATACTTAGACAACTGGGTAAACTTAAGTGTGTACTCCTTCACACTTATGTCACCCTGTTTCAGGTTGATGAATTCTTGGACCTTGGCTTTCCTGAGCTCAAGTTGGAAAAACCTATCCAGAAATGCAGTCTTGAAGTGGTTACAATCCACTGGATCAGCGTTAGCACAACGAGACTCCTTCTACTACTGATACCAAAATTAAGCCACCCCCTTCAACTGATAGGCGGCTAAATTTGCACACTCAACCAGAGTGACACCAATAATATTTGTTACCTTCTGAATGTCGTTAAGAAATTCCTGTGGATCCTCTTCGGACTTGGACCCATGAAATTCTAGAGGGTTCATCCGAGTGAAGTCTCGGGTTCTAGCTGCGGCAGAGTTGGTCTAAGAAGGAGCTGGTGCCACAGCCTATTGGTTGACCTGAGCAGTCATGGACTGAGCAAGCACTTGAAAGACAACCTTTAATTTAGCATGAATGACTTACTCATTTAGAGGGTCTGTGGGAGCTGCTGGTGCTGGCTAATTCCTGGCGTTGGCTCTTCGAGGAGGCATTTTCTGTAACGTGAAGAGCATGAGTTAGAAGGAGATTAAATAGAGTTCATACTCTATAGCACGAGCTGGAAAAGAAGAAGGGAAGTTTTTCCTAATGACATCTCATAGCTCCTCCCCCATAAGTGTGGCGCACTTCACACCCATGAAGACGACTCTACTCGTCGCGGATTTCAGACAACCTAGGACACTTGAACCTGATGCTCTGATACCAAGCTTGTCATGCCCCGAGGCTACCCCCTAGACACAATATGGTGCTTAGTGTCACAAGTGACCCCAAGCCAACCCATGTCCTGGCATAACTAGACAATTTCTAATAAAACAAATACTCAGCGGAAAATTGAAAATAATTTAATATCTAAAATGGGAAAGAGCCGAAAACATGTCTGAATATAAAATATATATAAGAGTATAATGATGTCTGAAAAACAACACTAGCAACTCAATAGTTAAATCTAGTCTATGTCTGAAAGCCTCTAACTGATATGAGTTGTTGGGACATGCCCCCAGCTAACTCTAATAATCTGAAACTGAAGTGTAAAACTTAAATAAATAAGCATATCTATCGTCCCCAAACTATGAGGACTCACCACTGAAGCTATTGAGCAAGGACTGGAAATTGAACTAAACGCGGTTTGGATGTTGAGCGCCTGAATCTACATAATACAATGATGTAGCACAAAAATATGCGTATGTACTTTGAATGTACTGGCATGCGGGATATGTGCTATGTTGAACAATCATAAAGGCTGAACATAGAAATACATACTGAAGCATAACTGAATGATATGCTGGATGCAATGACCAAGTACTAACATGAACATATAATATGTTGAGCTGAATGACTGAAATAGATACTGAAGTACATGGTCGATGCAATATGAGTCTAACTGTGGGAGATACTATTAACCAACCTACCCCTAACTGAGCTAACTATGGGGCAAACCTGTAACCCTGGATGGAAGGGTGTTCATACCTTACCAAAGGTACAAACAAAACTGACGTGGATCCACTAAACTGATGTCCACAAGGGACAGAGGTGTGCAACCTAATTTGACAGTTGACCCCTTTTTATACCTACGGTGACACCGTAGTTTTGAGATTGGAGGACTGCTACTAAAGGTCTTAGCCTAAACTGACAGCTAAGCTTTCATTCTATCATCCACTCGGTACTAAGTCTACTCCCAACGAAAATGTAAGCAATGAATTGCAAGTTGAAACACTCGATAGCTCAAATACTGACCATTATCTGAGAATGCACATATATATACTAAAACTGATGGCATTCTAATTCTGAAGCATAATTATATGAATTATCTACCTAGCAAGTATAATTTATGAATACTGAAATTAAGATAAGCTAGGGTTTTTGAGTCCTGTACAAGTGACTATGTTAATTCTCCAAGAAACATGAAGTATAAGTCAATATAAGCAGTAGCATCTGAATTACAATGATTCCCTAAGATTTAGGAACCCTAGGTATGAATAGTTCATGGAGAAACTGAAGAACTCGCTGAATCTAGGGACTCAATGGGTGAAAGGAACCCATTGATGAAATCCCACATACCTGGTGGAGAACTGATGGAGAAATCCTTTGGATTCTTGGGGCTGAACTTGAAGAACCTTCTGCATGTTCTTGAGAGAAAACTATCGCCTCTTTTCTCTTATTTCTTTCTAAGTCTGGTGATTTTAGGAGAATGGGTGATTTAGGTAGTTTTTGACTAATTAATTAGGCTTAGACTAAGAAAAATGATTTAGCTTAGGCCTTATAAGAGGTAGGAAAAGTGTGGAATACCCCTGGGAAAATTAAAAGAAAACTGCTAAAATTTGCGACTCAGGTTCCACGGTTCAGAACCACGACTCATGGAAACTTCCATGGCTCGTGGAACCCTATTGTGGTTCCTAGGTCTAGAAATCTGAGCTACTATAATTTGGTTCCATGATGGTGGTCCACGACTCGTGGAAACTTCCACGGCTCATGGATCCTACTTGTGGACCCTGGACCCTTTTCTGAGCTACTGGAATTGGTTCCACAACTTGGGTTCATGACTCGTGGATCCTTCCATGGTTAATAGAACCCAATCGTGGTTCTCAGAGGATTTTTCAGGTCTCTGATCTGATTCTATGATTCCAGTCCTCGACTTGTGAAAACTTCCAAAGGTCATGGATCCAACTCGTGATTCCGGCTGATAGTTGGAAAAATTATTTTTTTCTGGTTTTCCTAGTTGAGTATAGGCTTGGAAGTTCTGGGATGTTACACCACGAGTCATGGAAGCTTTCACGAACCATGGAAACCTGTCTGTGGAACCTAGTCGCAAATTTTCTAGCAGTTTTTAAATCAGTTTCTCAGGGGTATTTTAGACCTTTCCTTTTTATTTTAGCTCCGACTATAAATAGTCTTAGGCTTATTTTATTAAGTCTAATTCCCCACAACACATCAGTTCTCCTCATTCCTCCTCTCAAGTCAGAAAAGAGTGTCTTCTCCAAAGTTTCCGACCTAGGGCATTTTCCTCCTTGCTTTAACTTCAGATTTTCTTCAAGAATCTCCTTCTACCAGGTATGTGGGTATTCAGTAAGGGTTAGTTCACCCTTATGCCCAAAACTCTCAGCTTTTAGAGTGTTTTTTCATGAAGTTAGGAACTAGGGTTCCTACCCAATTATGCAAATCCTTCTAGGATCTACTTCTTATGATCCTCACATGATTTATATCATGTTTTATATGAATTGCAATATGTTTTAATGATTTGCATGAGTTTTCACCATGACTTGAGAAATCAAGAAATTAGCCCTAAAATTGTAGGATTTTTCTAAAGTATTATATTTCCTTCAAGATTCAACCTAGATTATCAGTATGAGTTTTAAAAGCAGAATTTAACCAGTTTTTAGTCTACTATAGCATTTCAAAAAAAAACAGAGATTTCAAACTAGTCTAGTCTTGACACAGAAACTCAAGATTCCAGTTTTAAAATAAGCTATGAATATTCAGTTTGGGAGTAGTGTTTAGCACCGAGTTGGACCAGGGTTCAGCGTACCTTAAAGTCCCAGAACTACGTGCCACCATAAGTTATTTAGCCTCTCAGTTGGGCCTCAGAGATAGTGATCACATTAGTCATGCCTTTATAACCTGGCAAGGTATATTGGGTCCTCTCGATGGGGCATATACATCGGACTCCACATTTAGCTCACTTAGTTTATGTCGGTTAACAGACTCTTCCACAGTATTAGTTCAGTAAAGTGCATCAGGCCCTCAGTTTATATTTTGTATTAATTTTAGCATGTTTTCAGATTACTCTTGCATTTCAACTTCTTTATGCATGATTACCTGTTTGGGCCTATGTACTACAATTTAGTTCAGTTTACAGTTTTTTTTCCAGAAATTTAGCATATTTACATATTCAGTCAACTTTGCATATCCCTCATGCTTAGTACATTCAAAGCACTGAAGCATACTCTATGTGTTGCATCCTATCATGATGGAAATTCAGGTTCTCATATTCAGCCCCCCGAGTAGTCCATACCGGTGCCAACGCAGCGACAGCCAATGGTGAGTCCTCATCATCCGAGGACATATTTTCATGCTTTTTGATTTAGTCAGTTGTTCCTATTTTCAGTATTTAGAGTTAGCTGGGGGCTTGTCCCAGCAGCTCATCAGTATTAGAGGCTTTCAGACATAGAGTCAGCTTCCGCTTATGTAGTTTAGTTGATTCTCAGACAGACTATCATTTCAAATATTTTTAGAATCATTATTCCTTTTCATTATGATTTCTTCAGTATGCTTCTGTTTGTCCAGAATTATGTTCAATATGCTTGTGATATGCCAGATTCAGAGTTAGCTTGGGGTCACTTATGACCCTAGGTCCCATGTTACGTCTAGGGGCTAGCCTCGGAGCGTGACAAGGAACCACAAGTGAATGATCACCCACACACATTTTGAGCATAGACACATGGAATACGGGATGAACTGATGCCAAACTCGCGGGTATCTCCCACTCATAAGCAATATTCCCAATCTTCCTCAAAATTTGGTAAGGGCCAATATAACGAGGACTTAGCTTACCCTTTCACCCAAACCTCATAACTCTCTTCATAGGAAAGACTTTCAAGAATACCCAATCGCAAATGATGAATTCCAACTCCCTCCTTCTAATATCCGCATAAGACTTTTGGCGACTTTGGGCAGTCTTTAGCCTCTCTCGAATGGACTTAACTTTCTCCATCGCTTGGTGCACAAGGTCTGGCCCCAACAACTTTGCTTCGCGCACCTCATACCATCCAATAGACGATCTACACCTGCTACTATATAGAGCCTCAAATGGTGCCATCTGTATACTTGAGTGGTAGCTATTGTTGTTGGCGAATTCAATAAGGGGTAATTGTCTACCCAACTTCCTTTGAAATCAATGATGCACGCTCTCAACATATCTTCCAAGGTATGAATAGTGCACTTTACTTGCCCATCCATTTGAGGATGAAAAATGGTACTAAGGTTCACCTACGTACCCAAACCTCTCTGGAAAGCTCTCCAAAACTGCGAAGTGAATTGCGTTCCCTTATCAGATATAATGGACATTGGTGCACCATGTAATCTGACAATTACTTGAATGTATAACTTTGCATAATCTTCCCTCGAATAAGTTTTCCTCACAGGCGGAAAATGGGCAAACTTGGTCATTCTATCAACAATAACCCAGATGGAGTCATATTAGTTACGCGACCGCGGGAGACCAGTAATAAAATCCATGTTTATCATCTCCCACTTCTACATCGGGATAGCTATGTCTTGGGATATACCACCAGGCCTTAGGTGTTCAACCTTAACTTGTTGACAGGTGGGACACTTAGTAACAAAATTGGCCACATCTCTCTTCACGTTATTCCACCAATATAACTCTCTCAAAGGTGAACAGTGTACCTGGAATTATAATACTAGGCTAAGATCCTCTCGCGCAAGCCATCTATATTCGACACACACGCTCTCCCTTGATGCCGCAAGATGCCATCCCCTCCTATTTCGAAAGCCATAATCTTCTGCTTCCCCACATCTTCCTTAATTTGCATAAGTATGGGGTCATTACCTTGATTTTCCTTCACCTCAGCATCCAAGGATGACTTAGCCATCTCATGCACCATAATCCTGTCTTCCTCGGAGTCCAGTAGCCAAACTCCCAAGTTGGCAAGCCAGCGAATGTCTTTCAGCAATCCTCTCTTTTCCTCCTCCACATGAGAAAGACTCCCCCATAGACAAATAGTGCAAGCTCATGTCGTATTCCTTCAGCAATTCGATCCACCTCCTTTGCCTGAGATTCAGCTCTTTCTGGGTGAAAACATACTGCAAACTTTTGTGATCAGTGAAGATGTCCACGTGCACTCCATACAAATAATGACGCCAAATCTTAAGTGCAAAAACCACCGCCGCTAAATCAAGGTCATGGGTTGGGTAGTTCTTTCCATGAACCTTAAGTTGTCTGGAAGCATATGCCACAACCTTCCCATGTTGCATAAGTACACATCCAAGTCCCACCCAGGATGCGTCACAATAGACCACGAACCCCTCAATGCCCTAAAGTAGAGTCAAGACAGGGGCAGAGGTCAAACGATCCTACAACTTTTCGAAGCTTCCCTCACAAATATCGGACCATACCAACTTAACCTTTTTTTGTGTCAGCTTTGTCAATGGAGCAGCTATAGATGAGAAGTTATCTACAAACCTCCTATAATATCCTGCCAAACCCAAGAAGCTCCTAATGTCCATCGGAGTCATGGGTCTGGGCCATTTCTTCACTGCTTTAATCTTTTGAGGGTCCACTTTAATCCCCTCACTAGACACAATATGACCAAGGAAAGCCATAGAGTCTAGCCAAAATTCACACTTTGAGAACTTGGCATATAATTCCCGCTCCTGAAGAGTCTGCACCACAATTCGGAGGTGATTGGCATGCTCCTCTTCACTCTGAGAGTAAACCAAGATGTCATCAATAAACACTATTACAAATATATCCAGAAACTTCTTAAACACTCTGTTCATAAGATCCATGAAGGTTGCAGAAGCATTAGTCAAACCAAAGGACATAACCAAAAACTCAAAATGGCCATACCGGGTTTGGAAAGTAGTTTTGGGAATATCAGCCTCTCTAACCTTCAACTGATGGTAATCCGAACGGAGATCTATTTTGGATAAACACTTCGCACCTTGAAGCTGGTCAAAGAGGTCATCAATTCTAGGAAGGGGATACTTGTTTTTCACTGTGACTTTGTTCAATTGGCGATAATCAATACACATACGAAGACACCCATCTTTCTTACGCACAAAAAGAATGGGAGCACCCAAGGAGACACTAGGACATATGAAACCCTTATCAAGGAGGTCTTTTAATTGATCCTTTAACTCTCTCAACTCTACGGGAGCCATCTTATAAGGTGGAATGGAAATGGGTCTAGTGTCTGGTAGAAAGTTTATCCCAAAGTCTATCTCTCTATCAGGAGGAATTCCTGGAAGGTCTTCAGGAAAAACTTCAGGAAATTCATTAACTATGGATACAGACTGGAGTGGGGGACTTTCAGCATTAGAATCTCTAACCCAAACAAAATGGTAGAAACACCCTTTGGTTATCATCTTTAGGGCTCTAAGATAGGAAATGAACCTCCCCTTTGGTACTAAGGGACTACCCTCTCATTCAAGGACTGGTTTATTAGGGAAACAAAATTTGACCTTCCTAGTCCTACAGTCCATATTAGCATAGCAAGAATGAAGCCAATTCATCCCCAAAATTATGTCAAACTCTATCATATCAAGTTCTACCAAGTCCAATACCGTATCCCTAAGTACAATAGTCACAATACAATTTTTATAGACCCTCTTAGCCACAATGGAATCACCGACAGGGGTGGAGACTAAGAAAGGTTCAGGAATATTTTTAGGAGCAAAACCAAAATTTACAGCCACGTAGGGGTTCACATAAGATAAGGTGGAGCCAGGATCAAGTAAAACATAAACATCATGGGAGAAAATCTGTAACATACCCGTGACAACATCTGGCAAAGCCTCTGATTCCTAGCGACTGGATAGTCCATAAAGACGGTTGCGGTCTCCACCTGTGCCAGAAGTAGCACCCTTTGTAGGAGGGGATGAAGAAGTGGTAGTTGGGGCCTTATTACCCCCATAAGTCCCCTTTGCCGAGGGGCAATCACGCTGAATATGGCCAGGCTGCCCGCACCTATAACATACATGGCTACTATGATAACACTTCCCATGGTGCAATTTCCCACAAGTATTGCAAGGAGGGTAAGATGGAGTTCACTGAGCTACGCTACCATGAGACTGAGTGCCCTGCGCCCTGGAACCATGGTTGGACTGAATTCGTTGATCACCTGATTGTCAAGGGGCAGGTGCACTAGCCGATGAATGAGCATGTCCCCAAGACTTCTTCCTGGTCCAATTTCTGCCACTGTTATCACTATGATGTTGAGTCGGCTTATGGTCCGTTGTCCTACTTCTCTTATTCTGACGCTCCTTCAGCTCAACTTGTTTCTTCTTCTCATCCTCAACCTGCTGAATGTAAGCCACTAACATGGGTAAGTCCATGTGCTTGTTCATCATTGCTGCCTTGCAAGCCAATACCAAGTCACCGGAGATGCCATTTGTGAACTTCTTCATTCGAGCCCTCATATCATATACCATTTCCAGAGCATAACGAGCCAGCTGATTAAACTTCAAGGCATACTCCTTGACACTCATCTTCCCTTGTCTCAAATTAACAAATTTCTCCGCCTTGTCTTCCCTCATTTCTTGAGGAAAAAAGTGATCAAGAAAGGCTGTGGAGAAATTCTCCCAAATGACTGGATCAGCATCCTCACCCCTTATATCTTCCCACTCATCATACCACTAATAAGCCACCCCTTTTAGTTGATAGGCTGACAACTCTACCCCGTCAGTGTCACTAGCATGCATGACCCTGAATATCTTCTCCATTTCATCCACAAAATCCTGAGGATTCTCTTCGACATTGGACCCCGTGAAGACTGGTGGGTTTAGCCGCATGAACTGACCCACTCTAGTAACATCTGAGGATCCAGCGTTAGCACCTCCACCGCCTCACCGGCGTGACTGAGAGGATACTATTTGAGCAAGCATCTGCATAGTCTGGCTAAATTGAGCATTAGTAACTTTGTGCTGCTGAGACTGGAACCGAGTAGTACCGGTCTTGGGAGCTCGAGTAGGAATAATAGCATGATCAGCAGCAGTAGCAGTAGCGGTAGAAGTAGCGAGAGTAACTGGTGGGGCCCTAGTAGGAGCGATAGGATCAGCAGTGCGGATGCCATAGCGGGTCTACATCCCATGGGTAGGGCAGACCTCTTAAGCAGTTGTCCCTGCAGGGACTGAGGTTCTAGCTGTAGTCCCTGATCCGGTAGTCTTTCTTGAAGGCATGATCTGAAATGCGGGAAATTTAAGAGTTAGAAGAATTTTCCTAGAACTAGGCTCCTTAGCACGAAATAGGATATAAAGAAAGGGAAACATTCCTAAATGCCTTGTAGCCTCCCTTTTATAAGTGTGGCATGCTTCACACCCATAAAATGGACTCTACTCGATACAGCTTCATAGACACCCTAGGACCATGAACCGTGCTCTGATACCAAGTTTGTCATGATCCAAGACTAGGCCCCGGATGCAACGAGCAACTCAAACCAATACAGGCCCGAGAAGACCCCTTAGCATACACCATACGCACATTTATAAATGATTTGCAGAAGCAAGCACAATATAATGTAAATTCAACTTAAAGAGAGGAATATTCTTGAAGTCAAACTTTGCAATACGATAAAACAATATCTTACTAACACCAGTCTACAAAGCCTCTAGTATACTGAATGAAAATCTTAAGCCGGGATATGGCCCCGACAATACCAAGAAAAGGGGTAGAACACCCAAAGTCAAATGAAGAAACATAATGCCTTCTGGAAGGATGGAGGGCTCACCACTTGTTCAATGTTATCTCGAAAATCCTAGCGCTACACGAAACCACGAGAGAATGCCTCGGAACCTACATCATAAAATGATGTAGCGTCCAGAGATGGTCAGTATGATGAGTACTGGCATGCAACCCAGGAGAAGGGATATAACAATTTATAAGGCAAGTCATAACACAAAGCGTACAACATGAAAATAGAATATGGCGCAATTTCTAAATCATTAAACAAAACATGGTTTATATTACTCCTGAACTAGATGGTATCACCTACATTATTTTTCACACGGGCTATGTGGGTCTGACCTCAGCTCAATCGGCGGAGCCTTCAATCCAAGTTTGTCGCAACGATCGAAGCATTTTATCATAATCACATCACAAACTGCATACAGCTGAACAAGTCAAGCATACAGTGAAGAACCCCATTTGACTCATAGTGAAGAGCCCCGTTTGACTCATACCCGCATCGGCAAAACAGGATTCAGGTAATGAGTCCCATTTGACTCATACCCTCACGGTTAACCATCTAATTCTCTTAAGCCCATATTTTAGCATTTTATAACCATTTAAGCAAAACGTTCTTTTGGGACTCTTATGATTTTAAGGCATTAGTAGGTTGGTATCGTCATACCAAGACTTGCAAGTCACTCTTAACCATGTATGCCATCATCGTTCAAATATTAATAGTCTCGTATTCAAGGATCCTAAATTCATTTAATACATAAGCCCCTCAAGATTACAATCTCATCATTTAACAAGTAATCATTTCAAAACCGAGAGATTTAAGAAGATCCTTTTCTTTTCGTTCAAACCATTAATTGGATAGTAAATCAACTTTCAAGGAAATGTTATTTTAAGTCTCGAATCTGCCCCAAATTCAATAGTCCATAATTAAAGTCATACTTCAAATAATAACTCTAAAATAATAAATAGATACGGATGATTTCATAGAAAACGTTTGGAACTTCAAGTAATCTTTTCCTTTCGAAAACCCTTCAACCATTCACATACAATACTAGTATAGGTTTTATATTTAATAAGACAAACATGATACATACGAGTTAGATTGAATGAGGATTGTCCTACATACCTTTTGACGGAGAAGGACGAAGAAAACTTGAGTTTTGCTCTTCAAATATGAACCATAAGCACTCTTGCTTCAAGGAACCTTGAGGAGAAGAGTAACACACTTTTCTGAACTTAATTTGTGCTTTAGGATGTTTAGGAATATTTAGAATGGGGTGGGGACGAATCTTGGATGAGGAAAAGACCAAAACACCCTCAAAATAACTTAAAAGAAGCAATTTCCATAACAATACCCTAGGAGTCCTATTTATAGGCAATTCCAATAAAAATCTGGATTGGTCTAGGAAGGAAAGACGCGTCCAACAACATTCGCCAAAATGGTCCATTTTGGCTACAAACGGACCATTTTCATAGGTGTTTTAACTTACAGAATTTGAAGAGTTTCTGGTCCAGGAAACGGTGGGGAGAACGGACCGTTGTCTCTGAAAATGGTCCATTTTCCCTTTCGTTTTAACTTCCAAAATTCAACGTCATCTTAAGCAGACAAATGTCTTCTTGGTAAACTGATCATAACTTTTTACTTCGGACGTGAATTAATGCGCGGTTGGCGGCGTTGAAAAGAAGACTCGAAGACCTTTAATTTGGTGGGTAATAGGCCACCTAACTCTTCATATTCTAGGAGCAGTGATTGTTTGAACATGACCCAAGTTAGAAAGTTATACGAAAACTTAGTCGGTAGAGAAGCTTTCAACTTAACTTGTGCTAGAGGTTCCTTAAGACGTTGATTCACATCCAACACTCTTCCCACACATAGTGCTTGACCATAACACCTAGTTACAATGAAATCTTTCAAGTTCAGGTCTAATGACACGCGAAAAATGATTGGAATTCTAGCTCGAAAAGTTAGGGTGTTACATTAACAGACTTGTTCACCAAAGCATTGTCAACCTCAATATTTGAGAAGATGATATACAAGATAGGAATGTGTCATCTCCGAGACGTTAAATAATATTTTAATCAAGGAAAGTAAAATACATATTATACTCTTTTTTCTTAATCAAGGTTTTGTTCCATTGAATTTTCCTCGATAAGATTTTTAATGAGGCAGTTTAAAATGTGTATTATAAGAGATGTACTATTTTCTTTTCATTAGAATTCTCTTCATTTTATGTTTTGATTAGAAATACATTATCTAGACATCTAAGGGGGAGTGTTAAAAAGCAACTTGCAGAAACAATATGCAAGTGCCTTCTTTTTCAATGGATGTCTCCTTTGTCAAAATTATATTCCCCATGTATAAGACCAACCAATTCTATTGGTTGGCAAGGGAACCTTTGTCGATGTAATGACCCTTCCGGTCATTTCCACGTTTAAATTTTGAAGTCAAGTAAATCGACAAAAGATATCGTAAGACCTTTAACAAAATTTTCTGAACTTTAGGTCAAATGTATCAGGGCTTTTCTCCCAATATATAAAGAGTTAGAAGTCCCCCAAAATACCAAATCGAAGGTCTACGAGTCTAGTTTCCAACGCACAAAACCTCACGTCCAACTGATCTTGGAGTAAAGAGTTATGACTGTTTTACCGCGGACTGTCTGGCAGAAAACGGGTTGCGAACCGAGTCGCGAACCGGGTCGGGTTAAACGCGATTTAAGCCTCGACTTCACGTTTTAAAATGCCATTTCAGTTCCGAAACAGTGATAAATTATAAGGGAGGATCCCGAGAGAATTCTTGAATATCAAAATCGTGCGTAGGCGAAATACGAGCCTAAACTTAAGAACTTTATTAGCATCGTGCGTGTATTTGAAATATTTATTTAAAAGTTGAATTTGGTAAAAATTATATTATTATTGCCTTTTCAAAATATTTAAAAGGTTTATGAAAAATATATTTGATACGATATAAGTGTAGACGTATTTATTTTATAAAGTTTTTATACTCCATAATATTTTAACGGAGATAGTAAATTTAGTTATGTTAAAATTTATTATTATAATATAGTAGGTTTTATTCGAAATAATTTTCTAATGATTATGGTATATTTAAAATATTATATTTATTTTACCACGAATTTACGAAATACCCGAATATATATATAACGAGATATATATTATTAGGTTGGCACCACCACTTCCACGTGGAAGTGGTGGAGAGGAGCACAACATGTATTTGCACTAACTATGACACCTAAGATAGCCACTAATCCTATTAATATGCTGCCAACTCACTTTAAAGCAATTAGCAATTGCTTGCTAAATTGCTGCCAACTTACTTTAAGCAATTAGCACTTGCTTGCTAAATTGCTGCCAACGATTGATAATACTTCCTTGAAATATAATTGTGGTGCAAAAATTACCATAGTACATCATTCACTTGTCACGTTAAAAGTTGATTCCAATAAGCAAGATCTTGATAATTTATTGGATCACCGGGAAGGAAATCAATTATCTACGTCAAGTTATTCCGTCCCAAATCCGAATTCGATTTCGATTTAGTTTTGGATTTTCTCGGAGTGGTTCGAGCTTGGACATCGTTGCTCCAGCAGCTTGTCGTCGGACGACAGGTAGGTTACGGTTTATTTTCCCCAGACTCCGTATATATAAAATAAAATTATATTAATGGGCATCCTTGGGTTGGTTTATTAGGTTGGTACCACAGACCTTGACCGCTTTATTCATAACCGCCTACTTTTGTTCCTCCGTTGGTTGTAGTATTTGCCGTTATATTTTATTTACCCTTGTGGTCATGTGAGGCCTTATTGACTCTGGAACATAGAAGGTGGGAAATTGGGAATGTCCGCGAGTCCCGGGCATAGAATTATCCTTCTAGGCTGGTTATGCTTGCTGAGTAGCTGTGGGCCTGTGCAGGGTCGGTAGGTTGATTGTGAGCTGTGGGGCAGCTATTGTGTGTGATCATACCATTTCCATGCATATAAAGAGGTTTTATCCATGTTTTACTGTGGTTTTGGCTTTGGGCCTACTGGCACTGTTTTCTAAACCTTGCATGGCCCGGGGGCCCATTTTTTATGGAAATGATTTGGAAATGGTTGATTTCACTTGTGGAGATTTTTGGGCAAGAAAGTAAAATTATGTTTAAAATCATCAGTTTTATGATTATCGCTAGACTCGGCAGGGCCGGGGTGCTAGTTGAGTTTTCTTGTTACTTGAGATGATTTTTAGCCTCGGTCGGACCGAGCACCTGAGATGACTTTTTACTGTTTAGACCCGGCTACGCCCGGGCACCCTTGGAGGGGTTTTTGAGATATTTTCCTACTATTTTTAGTCCTGGACAGGGTCTGGGCATGCATATTCGAGACTGGGTCTCTATCTTGATATCGAGACTGGGTCTCTATCTTGATACATGTTCTGATACTGAGTTTAGTATGGGGTCTGGGACCTCCATGGACCTTGCTATCCGGGCCAGGGCACGGGCTGCGTGTGCCGGAAGAGGGGTATACGGTGGAGTGGATACGGGCAGAGTCCTTCCATGGAACCTACCTGTTGGGCCGGATCGGCGCCGGAGGAGGTACATACAGAGATACTATGGCACTTGAGATCTTCATGCATCATATCATTCATGGTTCGAGATTCCACCCTTGTTTGTTGTTTGATGTTTGTACGCTCCAGTAGTATGGGATGCCGGAGGGTTTGTTTTCACTTTTTTGTGTTCCTCGGTTGTATGGGCGGCCGAGGGACTGTAGGTTGAGTTTTGCTTTTTGCTTATAGAATTGTTCTCTATTATGGATAAGTATGAGATTGGTGTGATTAGTTGAGTTTGATTCATGTCTCTGAGCATGCCTATTGTTACTCTTTCTCTCTTCTTCTTACACTTGAGGTTACCGGTATACCGTCCATTTCGTAAACATATTTTATATACACTGTTATTGCAAGGACCTCAGGTGCGTTATTTCTTACTTTCACCTGTGCCTATGGTGTGTATATTCTGCTACTAGCCTCATATGTGGTTCTGTTGATTTCCCTCTGGGCTAGTTCCTGTGTACCTTTCGTTGATTTCTGTGACTGCTTGCTTCTATTCTGTCTGTTACTACGCTTTTATCTTATATGTGCCCAGTCGGCCTATGATACTTACTGGGTACCTTATGCTTCGCATTTGGTGCTCACCCCTAACGCCCTGCATGCATCTTTGGGTGCAGATCCTAACGTGGGCCATCGCCGTTAGACCGTTGTGATTCGTGCTTGGAGATCTGTTGGAGACTACTTCAGGCTGAGGGTGAGCTCTTGGCGATCGGAGCTTAGCTTTAGTTTATCTTTTGCTTTATGTACTCTATTACCATTCAGAGACATCTGTATATATTCTTTTGGATAGTTTTCACTCAATGGATGTAGTTTTGGCTCTGTACTATGATACCAGGTCTTGGGGTTTGGTTTAGTTTCCGCATATGTATATATTTATATCCCTGTTATTTATTTTATTCGTCGTATTCTCTTATTTGCTGGATAGTAGCCCATTACTAACTGTTCTGGGCTACGGGGGTTGGTTCACCTACCGGGGGTTGTAGGTGCCATCATGACCGAGAAATTGGGTCGTGACAGAGTTCCAGGTCAGTTCTCTTATTTGGAGGGTTTTTGCCCTATTTGCCTTACTTTCATGGTATATTCTTTGGATTTGGAAAGTTTTATGCTCATACTGCATTTGTATATCTAGCGATACAGAAAAGAAAGATTTTTCGGATTTTTTTTAATAAAACAAGAGATTTACTATAGTTATCATGATTTTTGGATTTTAAAGGAGCTACCTTTATTTTTATTAATGATATTTGGGAAAGGAAAGGAAAAGTACCACTTTTATGCCGGTCCAAGGGACGTTCCCGAACCTTTTCACTATTTACTTTTATGTTGATGAGTCTGATGATCATTTTTGGGTGCCCTGATGAATTATTCCGTGTCTTACTTTCTATGCATATGTTGATGAGTCCGATGTTAAATTCCAGGCTCCCGATGCGTTATTTCGGGTTTTACTTTTTTTATACACTCATGCATCACATCATCCCTCATTGCATTGCATTATGCTTGAGTGTACTTGGATGCTTGTTGCCTTGATTCATTTCTGGTCGTTACCTTCTTCTCTGTTAGCTCGGTTGGTTCTATTTTTGGTTTTATAACTAGATTTAGGTGGATACATGTAGTTAGCTTACTTTCTTGTAATTTATATTATATATTATCTTTCTGCGGTTGGTCGGCCTATGATGCCTATTGGGTACCCATTGTTTTGGTACTGATACTACACTCTACATCTTTTTGTGATGCAGCACCTAGTATGAGCCACCCTTATTGATCCTCCTGTCGTTTGAGGCCAGCTGCTGTTCAGATCGTGGTGAGCTCCCAGTGTCTTGGAGACCTTTATTGCTTTTCATCTATCATTTTTGTCTATATTTATCACGACCCAATTTCTCAGTTATAATGGCACCTACAACCCTCCAGTAGGCGAACCAATTCCCGTAGCCTGGAACAGTTAGTAATGGGATACTATCAACCAATTAAACGGGAGAACAATATAAATATGTGGAAGCAAGGGAGAATAAGTAAAGAAAAGGGACAACATGAATTTATATATACATATCTGGAAGCTAAATCAAACCCCAAAACATGGTATCATAGTATAGAGTCAGGACTACATATAAGGAGTACAAACGATCCAAAATAATATATACAGATGTTTTTGAATGGTAATAGAGTACATAAAGCAAAAGTAAACTAAAGCTAAGCTTCGATCGCCAAGAGCTCACCCTCAGTCTGAAGTAGTCCCCAAAAGATCTATGAGCACGAATCACAATGATCTAGCGGTGATGGCACCGCTAGGATCTGCACCAAAAGATACAGAGTGTAGTATGAGCACCAAATATGAAGCATAAGGTACCCAGTAGGTATCATAGGCCAACTGGGCACATATAAGATAAAAGCGTAGTAACAGACAAAATAGAAGCAAGTAGTTACGTAAATCAATGAAAATGGTACACAGGAACTAGCCCAGCAGGAAGACAACAAAAACAACATGTAAGGCCAGCAAGTAGAATATATACACAACAGGCACAGGTGAAAATAAGAAATGATGCACCTGGGACCCTTGCAATAACACTATATACATAATAGGCTTAAGCAGTGGATGGTATACCGGTAACCTCAAGTATAAGGGATAGGAGAGAAGAGTAAAGATAGACATGCTCGGAAAATAGCAATCAATAACCAAACTAATCACATCAATCTCAAAACTAGAACTAACAATGTTGCAGTAATATCTCAAAATCATAATCGTGAATGGGGATAGTATCAAGATAAAGTAACAAAATTCTCCCTACAGTCCCTCGGCCGCCCATACAACCGAGGAACGCAATCAAGTGAAAACAAACCCTCCGGCATCCTATACTACTGGAGCGTACAATTAACAAACAACAAACAAGGGTGGAACCTCAAACACAGGATGATATGATGAATTATAACCTCAGTGGTGGGATAGAAACTCTGTATGTACCTCATCTGGTGCCGATCGGGCCCAGCAGGTAGGCTCTATGGAAGGACACTACTCATATAGCTCTACTACACCATATACCCTCCCTCCGGCACACGTAGCCCGAAGCACCAGGCTTGGACGACAAGGTCCATGGAAGTCCCAGACCCCATAATAATACTCAGTATCAAAACATATCATCCGAAAGCAAGTTCGGGTTCAAGATAGAGACCCAGTCTCGAATATACATGCCCAGACCCTGTCCAGGACTAAAGTAGTGGGAAAATAACTCAAAAACCTCTCCAAGGGTGCTCGGGCATAACCGGGTCTAAACAGTAGAAAGTCATCCCAGATGCTCGGTCCAACCGAGGCTAAAACCATTCCAATTTAATAAGAAACTCAACTACCACCCCGGCCCTGCCGAGTCTAGCGTTAATATTAAAATTGGTGATAAAAATCATAATTTTACCTTCTTTTACCCCAAGAAGATTCACAAGCTAAATCAAACCATTTCCAATTCATTTTCATCGAAAATGGGCCCCCGGGGCCATGGAAAATTTAGAAAATAATTCTAGTAGGCCCAAAGTCAAAACCATAGTAAAACATGGATAAACCTTCTTTATATGCATGGAAATGAATGATCAACACAAATAGCCGCCCAACAGCTCACAATCAACCTATCGGCCTTGCACAGGCCCACAACTACTTAGCAAGCATAACAAGCCTAGAAGGATATTTCTATGTCCGGGACTCACGAACATTCCCAATAACTCACCTTCTATGTTCTATAGTCAACAAGGCCTCACAAGACCACAAGCGTAAATAAAAGGTAACGTCAAGTACTACAAGCATCAGAGGAATAAAAGTAGGCGGACATGAATAAAGCGGTCAAGGTCTGTGGTACCAACCTAATAAACCCAACCCAAAGATGCCCATTAATACAATTTTATCCTACACATGTGGAGTCTAGAGGAGTTAGACCGTAACCTACCTGTCGCCCAACAACAAGCTACTAAAACAATGATGTCCAAACTCGAACTGCTCCGAGAAGCTCAACGAAATCACACTGAAATTCGAGCTTGAATAACTTGACGTAGATAATTTATTTTATTTTGAAAATCAAAGAAATAAGCAAAATATATGTTTCTAATGAATCCTCCCTCGGACAGCACATACGCCTAGCAGTAGATTAAACTTCACCTGCAATGGAACCAAAAATAAATGGATGGAAAGTTTTCCTATGAGTTTTTAAAGAAAAAATCATCTAAGGAATGTTGTTGATGAAGTTGAAAATGGTTGATAAATATTCCCTAAATACACTTATACGTACAACACTTAAAAAGGAAAGGATAATTACTACCTATAATTGTTTAATTTAGGAAAGTTACTACTTTAAAGTTAAACAAAATGGTGACAACACATCAGCATATTCCCCTTGGATCCAAGTGGGGTGTGTGTGTCAACACCACCTCTTCTTGTCCCGTACGTATGTATTCGGATATTGCATAAATTCATGGTAAAATAAATATAACTTTTTAAATATATCATAATTAATAGAAAATTATTTCAAATAAAACCTACTATATCATAATAATAATTTTCAACATTAAAAAGTTTGCTATCTCCGTTAAAATATTAATAAGTTATAAAGCTCTTGTAAAATAAATACATACACAAATATATCATATCAAAGTATTTTTCATAAACCTTTAAAATATTTTAGGGAGGCAATAAAAATATCACTTTTAAATCAATTATTTTCAAATACGCGCGATGTTAATAAAATTCTCAAATTTAGGCTCGCAAGCCTTGGATATGAGATGGAGGTTAAAGTCACACGATTGCGAATAGCTATCGCACGGTTTCGATACTCAGCTCCTACAACAGAAGGAAAGCGTAAACGCGGGAATAACCAGAAAGGTCATTACATCATCCACTACTAAAAAGGACTTTCGTCCTCGAAAGTCAAGGACAAGGAAGTACTTGAAGGCTCAAACAGCTGCGGATACTGAGCCCGCACATCTCTCTCGGTCTCCCAGGTAGCCTCCTCGACCGGATGATGCTTCCACTGAACTTTTACAACCGTAATCTCCCTAGATCTCAATCTCCTAACATCTCTGGCTAGTATGGAAATCGGCTCCTCAACGAAGGACAAACTCTCATCCAACTGAACTGAATCCTAATGCAACACATGAGACTCGTCTGAAACATACCGGCGCAACATCAAAACATGAAATACGGGATGTATAGCTGAAAACATTGGAGGCAAGGCTAACTGATAGGCAACAATACCAACCTTCTGGAGAATCTCAAATGGCCCAATGTACCTGGGGCTAAGATTACCCCGCCTACCAAATCTCATCACGCCTTTCATGGGAGATATACGGAGAAACACCAAGTCACCAACACTAAACTCCAAGGCACGAAGCCTACGATCAACATAACTCTCCTGCCTGCTCTGAACTGCCCGAAGTTTGTACTGAATCACTCGGACTCGATCTAAGGAATCTTGAAGAAAATTTGTACTCTGTGGCCTAGACTCGAAACCATCAAATCAACCAACCGGTGATCTACAACACCTACCATACAAAGCCTCGAAAGGTGCCATGCCAATACTAGAATGAAAACTATTATTATAATCAAACTCTAACAAGGGCACAAACAAATCCCAAGAACCTCCAAAGTCAAGAACACAGGCCTGGAGCATGTCCTCCAGGACCTGAATGGTCCTCTCGGACTTGCCATCTATCTGAGGGTGGAAAGCAGTACTAAGCTGAACCTCTGTACCTAAATCTTATTGAATAGCTCTTAAGAACTAAGATGTGAACTGAGTATCGCGGTCTGAAATGATAGAGGTTGGGACCCCGTGCAATCGAACAACCTCCCGAAGGTAAATCTGAGCTAACCTCTCTACACTATAAGTAGTCTGAAACAAGAAGTGTGCTGACTTAGTCAGCCGATTAATAATAACCCAAATGGAGTCAAAACCCCTGGAAGTGCGTGGCAAACCAACTATGAAATCCATAGTGATCCTTTCCCATTTCCACTCAGGAATGGGAAGTCGCTGCATCAAACCACCAGATCTCATATGCTCGAACTTCACATGCTGATAGTTCAACACCGAGATACAAACTCTGCTATATCCCGCTTCATACCACTCCACCAGTAAAGATGTCTCAAGTCTTTATACATCTTTGCTGCGCCAGGATTAATAGAGTATCTAGAACAATATGCCTCACGAAGTATCAACTGAATCAAATCACCAACCCTCGAAAAACAAAGGCGGCTATCAAACCTCATAACCCCATCTGAATCTAGAGTAGCCCGACTAGCCTCACCTCGAATAACCTGATCACGAAGGTCACACAACCGCTTACCTCAAACTAACAACTCTAAATCTGATCAATCGAAATAGAACAAACCTCGACACTAGCGAGAACTCTGCTAGGATCCGACAAGTCAATCCTAACAAAATGGTTAGCCAAGGACTGGATGTCCAAGAACAACAGCCGCTCTGAAACTATAAGAGAAGCTAGGCTACCCATACTCACTGCCTTTCGGCTTAAGGCATCCGCTACCACGTTTGCCTTGCCCGGATGATACACAATAGTGAAGTCATAGTCCTTCAGTAGCTTGACCCAGATCCTCTGCCTCGAGTTCATCTCTCGCTGACTCGTGATATACTGAAGACTATGGTGATTAGTGAAGATCTCACAGTGAACTCTATATAGGTAATGCCTCCAGATCTTGAGCGCGAAAACTACCATTGCCAACTCTAAGTCATGAGTGGGGTAGTTGGGCTCGTGAACCTTCAACTGCCTCAACGCATATGCTATCACTTGACCCTTTTACATCAACACACAACCAAGACCAACCCAAGAAGCATCACAATACACGGAGAAACTCTGACCCTCAACTGACAAAGTCAAAACTGGAGTTGAAGTCAATAAGGCTTTAAGCCTCTGAAAGCTATCCTCGCACTGATCCGACCACTGAAATGGGACATCCTTCCTAGTCAGCATAGTCAAGGGTGCTGCTATGGAATAAAATCCCTTAACGAACCATCTGTAGTAACTTGCTAACCCAACAAAGCTGCGGACCTCAATAGCAGTAGTAGGTCTAGGCCAATCACAAATCGTTGAAATATTTCCTGGATCAACCCTAATCCCATCATTAGACATCACGTTCCCTAGGAATGCAACTGACTCAATCCAAAACTCGCACTTTGAGAACTTGGGATAAATCCAATGATCTCTCAAAGTCTAGAGTATAATCCTTAAGTGTTTCTCATGCTCATCTCTACTCTACGAGTATACTAAGATTTTGTCTATGAAAACTATCACAAATGAGTCCAAATACGGGCCAAGCACCTTGTGCATCTAGTTCATAAAGGCTGCGGGGGCATTAGTCAACCCAAAAGACATCACTAGGAACTCATAATGTCCATAATGTGTCCTGAATGCTGTCTTAGGGATGTCCTCCGCCCTAATCCTCAACTGATGGTAGTCGGACCTCAAATCAATCTTTGAAAACATGGTTGAACCCTGAAGATGATCAAACAAGTCATCAATCCTCGGCATCGGATACCTATTCTTTACTGTCACCCTATTTATTTGCCGATAATAAATACTTATCCGCATCGACCCATCTTTCTTCTTCACACATAGAATAGGAGCACCCCCAGGCGACACACTCAGTCTAATAAACCTCTTAGCTAACAGATCCTGGAGTTTCTCCTTAAGCTCTCTCAATTAAGCAGGAGCCATACAGTAAAGAGAAATAGAAATAGGCATGGTGCCCGACTCTAACTCAATAGCGAAATCAATATCTCTCTCAGGTGGAAGGCCTATCAGGTCGGGAGGGAACACATCTAGGAAGTCTCTAACCACAGGAACCGACTCGGGGTTAAGAAGGGTCGGCATTAGCATCTCGTACATACGCTAGATATGCTAAACACCCATGGGAAATCAACTTCCTAGCTCGAAGATAAGAGTTGATCCCAGATGGTGCATTGCTAATAAAACCCTTCCACACAACCGAGGAAACAGCGAGCACGGCTATGGTAACGGTCTTGGCATAACAATCCAAAACCGCACAGTGAGGGGATAACTATTCCATGCCCAGTATCACATCAAAATATAACATATCGAGTATCATCAAATCACCCCAAGTCTCCAAATCACCAACAATATCATACAGGATCTCAAAATCTATCCACTACTAAAAAATCTCCTACTGGGCAAAAATAGAAACAGGAACAGATAATGGCTCACTAGCCAACCCCAAATAAGGAAGAAAGTAGGCAGATACATATGAACAAGTGGATCCAGGATCAAATAAATCCATAGTAGGATGATGGCATATAGAAATCGTACCTGTAATCACAATATCCGAGGCCTCTACCTCCGGTCTTCTAGGGATCGCATAGAACTGACGATGACCTCCACATGCCCGACCGCCATCCCTACCACCTGCTCTGTCGTGCGCAGCACCACCCCTACCCTGACCACTACCCCCTCTAACCAGAGACTAAACTTCTCGTAAAGGCTCAGCCGGCTAAACTGTACCCTACTGGGGGCAATCTCTTGCAAAATTACCAATCACACCATAAGTAAAACAAGCCCCTAATGACCTACTCAGTCGGGATGAACCAGCAGATCCCGTATTTCCACCACGGCCTGATGCCCCAGAAGTTGTACTCCTCAAAGAGTGACCGTTATAGCCCTGATAGCTGCTCTGACCCTGCTCGAACTAGGTACTACCGGAAGTCTGAAGTAAAGCTTGAACTGGTCGACTAGACTGACCCTAGTGCTGCTGTGGTTGATAACCCCAGCCCCACTAGCCTGAACCTCTACCACCATACCTGGAACCACTATAGCCACCCTGATGTCGAGGCCTCTTATCTTTGACCCCCTAATCATTTCACTGTAATTCCTCCACAGTACGGGCATAGTCTGCGATAGCCTGAAATGACCGACCATGGACAACCAAAATCTCAGCTGGCTGCCTAATCTCTGGCCTCAAACCCCATACAAATCTGTGAATCTTATCTACCTCTGTAGGAATGATCTTAGCTCCAAAAGGTGCTAGCTGATGAAAATGGGTCTCATACTCCGAGACAGTAATAGAATCCTGCATAAGGGGAGTAAACTGCTCCCTGTGATGCTCACGATCACTCTGAGGCAAGAACTTGTCCATAAAGGCCTCATAAAATTTAGACCAGGTCAAAGGAGGCGATGTAGAAGATTTGTAAGAAACTTGGGCCCTCCACCATAACATCACTTGGCCCTCCAGCTGATAGGTAGTATAACCAACCCTGTGAGTCTCTAACAAACCCAAATGATGTAACATTTCCTCACAGGTAGTAATAAAGTCATGTGGGTCCTACCTGGTTTGTAGGTGCTAACCTCAAAAACCTACCCAACGCCTTCTGCTCCGACTCTGTCATAGTTGGGTGAGGAGCAAGAGGTTGTCCAACTGATGGGACCGAAATGACCTCCGCATGGGAAGCCTCCGTAGCAGGCTGCGCTCCTGAACTCTATGCACCCAGGGTTGTCCCCTGAGCTGATGTTTGTGCTACCTCAAAAGGCCGCTCTCCAATCATACCCAAAAGCTGTAATAGTAAACCCCGAATAACTGAAGACTGAGCTGAGCCTGAGGCTGGCACAAAAGTGGGTGATGGAGCTGGTACAGGAGCTTGTGGTACCTGGGCTGGCCCCTGATCCACATGCTTCTCGGGATCAATCTCAACTCTAGCAGCACTAGCAGGTGCCACTGGTTGGGGGAGTCCTCGACCCTTAGCTGGAGTCGGAGGCTCATCTCTGCCTGATGCCGACGCTCTCGTATGAACCATCTGCGGAAGAATGAATTAGAACAAATAAGATTTCCAGAAACTTCAAGGGTCCCACGCATGATACAGAAGCAATGAAAGAGTCATATTTCCTAAGATGTCACTGTAGCCTTCCAAAGATTGAGTACGGACATCTCAGCCCCGATCCGAAGTCTCTACTAGACATTGGCTCCTATATTGATGACACCGGTAAACCTAGGCTCTGATACCAAGCTGTCACGAACCAATTTCTTGGTCAAGATGGCACCTACAATCCACCAGTAGGCGAACCAATTCCCGTAGCCCAGAACAGTTGGTAATGGGCTACTATCAACCAATTAAGCAGGAGAACAGTATAAATATGTGGAAGAAAGGGAGAATAAGTAAAGAAAAAGGACAACATGAATTTATATATACATATCTAGAAGCTAAACCAAACCCTAAAACCTGGTATCATAGTATAGAGCCAGAACTACATATAAGGAGTACAAACAATCCAAAATAATATATACAAATATCCCCAAATAGTAATAGAGTACATAAAGCAAAAGTTAAACTAAAGCTAAGCTCCGGTCACCAAGAGATCACCCTCAGTCTGAAGTAGTCCCCAAAAGATCTCCGAGCATGAACCACAATGATCTAGCGGCTATGGCCCATGCTAGATCTGCCCCAGAAGATACAGAGTGTAGTATGAGCACCAAATACGAAGCATAAGGTACCCAGTAGGTATCATAGGCCTACTGGGCACATATAAGATAAAAGCGTAGTAATAGACAGAATAAAAGCAAGTAGTCATAGAAATCAACAAAAAAGGTACACAGGAACTAGCCCAGCAAGAAGACAATAGAAACAACATGTTAGGCGAACAAGTAGAATTAATACACAACAGGCACAAGTGAAAATAAAAAATAACGCACCTGGGACCCTAACAATAACAGTATATACATAATAGGCTTAAGAAGTGGATGGTATACCAATAACCTCAAGTATAAGGGATAGAAAAAAAGAGTAAAGATAGACATTCTTGGAAAACAGGAATCAATAACCAAACTAATCATAAAAATCTCAACACCAGAACTAACAACATTGCAGTAATATCTCAAAATCATAATCGTGACAGGAGATAGTATTAAGATAAAGTAACAAAATTCTACCTACAGTCCCTCAGCCGCCCATACAATCGAGGAACGCAATCAAGTGAAAACAAACCCTCCGGCATCCCATACTACCGGAGCGTACAATTAACAAACAAAAAACAAGGGTGGAACCTCAAACACAGGATGATATGATGCATTAGAACCTCAGGGTGGGATAGAAACTCTGTATGTACCTCCTCTGGTGCCGATCGAGCCCAGCAGGTAGGTTCCATGGAAGGACATTGCCCGTATTCCACTACTCCACCATATACCCTCCCTCTGTCACACGCAGCCTGAAGCCCCAAGCCCGGACGACAAGGTCCATGGAGGTCCTGGACCCCATACTAAAACTCAGTATCAAAACATGTCATCCAGAAAAAAGTTCGGGTTCAAGATAGAGACCCAGTATCGAATATGCATGCCCAGACCCTGTCCAGGACTAAATTAGTGGGAAAATATCTCAAAAATACCTCCAAGAGTGCCCGGGCATAATCGGGTCTAAACAGTAGAAAGTCATCCCAGATGCTCGGTCCAACCGAGGCTAAAACCATCCCAATTTAGTAAGTAACTCAACTAGCACCCCAGCCCTGCCAAGTCTAGCGTTAATAGTAAAACTTGTGATAGAAATCATAATTTGACCTTCTTTTACCCCAAAAAGATTCACAAGCTAAATCAAATCATTTCCAATTCATTTTCATCAAAAATGAGCCCCCGGGGCCATGCAAAGTTTTGAAAATAATTCTAGTAGGCCCAAAGCCAAAATCGTAGTAAAACATGGATAAACCATCTTTATATGCATGAAAATGAATGATCAACCCAAATAGCTGCCCAATAGCTCATAATCAACCTATTGCCCCTGCACAGACCTACATCTACTCAGCAAGCATAACCAGCCTAAAAGGATATTTCTATGTTCGGGACTCGCGGACATTCCCAATAACCCACCTTCTATATTTTAGAGTCAACAAGGCCTCACAGGACCACAAGGGTAAATAAAATGTATCTTCAAGTACTACAAGCATCGGAGGAACAAAAGTAGGGGGACATGAATAATGCGGTCAAGGTCTTTCGTACCAACCTAATAAACTCAACCCAAGGATGCCCATTAATACAATTTTATCCTATATATGTGGAGTCTAGAGGAATTAGACCGTAACCTACCTGTTGTCCAACAACAAGCTGCTAAAACAACGATGTCCAAACTCAAACCTCTCTGAGAATATCAATGAAATCACACTCGAATTCGGGCTTGAATAACTTGACGTAGATAATTAATTTTATTTTGAGAATCGAAAAAATTAGCAAAATATATGTTTCTAATGAATCCTCCCTCGGACAACACATACGCCTAGCAGTAGATTATACTTCACTTGCAATGGAACCAAACATAAATGGATGGAAAGTTTTCCTATGAGTTTTTAAATAAAAATTCATCTAAGGAATGTTGTTGATGAAGTTGAAAATGGTTGATAAATATCCCCTATATACACTTATACGTACAGTACTTAAAAAGGAAAGGATAATTACTACCTATAATTGTTTAATTTAGGAAAGCACCAATTTATTCCTTTCCAATACCTTGACTAGAAAGGTGAATCATTAAGTTGTTGCTCGCTAAAGAATCGACCAAAAAGGTGTAGCACCTAGTTATTGCTCATTAAAACCTCAATTAGAAAGGTGACACATCAAGTGGTACCTCGCCAATCATCTGGCCACTACTTTTACCTTCATGGTCTGATATTGAGGCCAGTTGCACTCGTGAATCTCCAAATAATAAAAAGGCAAAGAGGAGCACTAACGAATATTTTATCTAGATCATGACAAGCCATATTATAGTGTCAACTTCAAAAATTTGACAATCCTGACTGATTATCTTCCATATTTGGATGGATATACTCCATGAAGTCTGGTTTCTATAGAATCAAACAGCTCATAATTTGGACGCACCAAATTAAAGATACTAACATTTTAAAAAGAGTGGACAGTAAGTGAGAAGACCCTCCATATTTAGAGGGCAATTTCAAAAATCGATTTCCATCAATATTTAAATAGTTTGATGTTAACTCTTAGATATGTCATAGTACTATGAGTCTAGGCTCTTCAAAACAAAGCCACTCATCATTTGGACTCTCCAACACAAAGTAAAGGACATTTTGGTAAGGATGTTCAAATCTGTGAGAAGAACCGCCAGATCTGGAGATAAACTTTAAAAGTAGATTCCTGTCAATCTAAAAGGGTTTTGATGTTGATTTTTGAATATGTTGTAGTATATAAGTCCAGACTCTGTAGAAAAAAAACCTATCATAATTTTGATGCTCTTACACCAAGAAAAGGATATTTTAGCGAGACTGCACATATCTATGAGAATAACTGCCAGATCTGGAGACTAACTTCAAAAATTGATTCCCGTTAATATAGAAGGAATTTGACATTTATTTTTTGATATGTCATATTGATATGATTCTAGTTTCTTTAGAACTAAGCATTTCATTGTTTGGACACTCATACACAAAGAAAAGGATGTTTTGGAATGTCTGCACAGTGCTGAGAGAAGAACACACCACATCTGAAATTCCACTTCAAAAATATTTTACGGATGATTCAAAATTATTTTTTCAATGATTCTTTGATATGTCGTATTCCTCTAACTGGTGCAAGGTAAACAGAGTAGATTGTAATTTCAATGCTGTCACAACCCAACTACCGGGTCATGCAGGAACCTACTCTAAGTCACCTAATTAGGAGAACCCTTGCCACCCGATTAAAATAGGTATGCAAAAGAAACACCAGAAAACATAACTTTGCCTTGAATAAAACAAAAACCAATCTCAAAACTTAGATTACAATGAAATCTTTCAAATACAATTGAACCCCTCCCTAGGAACTAGTCAAAACAGGTACAAGAGCTACTAAATAAGTACAAAACCAAGACACAGCTTCCACATAGGAGTGAGATGGGTAGAAGCTGTAGGAGATCTTTACTGCTTCAAATATCAAACATCTATTGAATCCTGCAACCAAACTATATCCAAAAAAGGTATAGAAAGAGTAGTATCAGTACAAACAACACGTATTGGTAAGCATCATTGATCGACCAGAATAAAATCACATAAACATCACATAGATATCCAGGAGGAAACATACAATTGAAGAGTTATTTATCCAGAGGTCTTTTATTAAACAATTCCTTAACACCTTGACATACTACCCATCTTATGAAAAAGGGAAACCTTCCTCGCACCAAGCCAGACCTTCTTATATGACTACCCATGGGTTCTACTCACTCAAGCCCTAAGATTCCTTACCCTTGACATCCCACCGATTCAGGCACTCACAAAATACTAGCCTTGTTCTAGTAACCCATATATACCTTGACACAACACTATAACATTTTAGGCCTAAGGCCACACTAAATCTGGACAACGCTTGTAAAGTATTGCACAAAACATTTTTAGGTACTCTTTTAAAGTGTAGCCTTAGTTTTTAGCTTTTGACCATGATATTATTGGCAATGCTTATAAAGAGTGCTCTTTAGTGGTATAGGCTACACATTATAAGCGTTTTCACATCCTGATATAATTAGCAATGCCTATTTATACATATGACTATACTTTTAAAATGTGTTATTTTTATAATTCTAAATGCAACATTTACAAGTGTGGCCTTATTATTTTCACTAAAATATTTTATTCCCTCCAACATATTTAGCTCTCCCTCCAATTTATAATTGGACAAAAAAAAATCATAAAATATACATTGAAATTTCAATACAAACAAATCAGAAAACTCTTTGCCCAAATTTCTTTTTTTTTTCTCCGCTTTGCCTAAATTTCTACTAAGAGAGTTCTCATATCTTAGAAATATCTTTGCCCAAATCTCTACAAATAATCGCAAAATCAGAATGGTTTTGTTATCCGTCACACAACAAATCACAAGATTCCTTCTGAAATTTATAGCACAATTTTATGGTATTGCTCCGAGTAAAGGTACTCACACTAAAATCAGAAGGGTTTTGTTGGAATAGAGTTTATCAAGTAGAAATCAGAAATTCTCGTCTCTATTCTTTGCACATTTTTTGACCAAACTCACACTTAAATCATTGGTCATCCAGTGTTCAGAAGTTCTCGCCTCTACTTAGATGATGCCTTAAAGCTTCATCACATCGGAAGAGTTTTGTTGGAATAGAGATTATCAGGTAGAAATTTTTATCTTTTAAAAACTGGGTTTATTGCATGTCTATTTTTGGCTTGTGGGTTTTGATTTTCTTGTGTTATTGAGATGATTTGTGTTGGTTTTTTCTAGTTTATCAAGGGGTTAGTTTTTGCTTGTTTACCAATGGGTTGGGTTTTGCTTGATATCCGTGTACCAAGTAAAGTTCTGAAAATAATTAGTATAATAGTAAATAATTAACCCGAAGAGACTTAAAAATGTCACCAATCAACTAGGTTTGTTATATTGTTATAATTCATTCTATGTCTAGACAGTTTAAAAGATTGTAAGCTTGTCAAGACAGTAAGTTTACCAGAAATCCTTGATCAAAAATCAAGATACTATCTAATTGACAGTTTTGTAATATTTGATATGTCGAGTAGATCGCAGAATCATTACCTTTCTAGTTCCAACTCAGATGGAACAGATGATAATTGTGAAAGACAGAGTTGGAAGAGATTACCTGTGTATAATCCTACAGAGAGAATGTGTAAGCGTTTAGATGATTTAGACGAGAATACTGCTTGGGAGGTAGAGGAATTGCCATTTGAAGAACTGGGAGATGAGGATTACCATGCCAGTTTGCCTTATTTTGCATTGTTCTCTTATTTTAAGGTTGTAATATATTTTTTCACTTGTTCACCATGATAACTTGATGCACAAATACCTTTCTAAAAAAAGGATTTTAGTTTTCCTATTATATAAAATTCTAATTTCTTTACTTTATAGTTGCTTCAAAATTGTCTTTGCGTATGTTTTACCTGCTATCTTATTCTTGTTCCATGAACATTGCAAATGATCTTGAATTTTTGAATAACCAGGTTTATGGTATTATTTTGGAAGTGTGTTCCATCAGGTAAGTTTAATACTGCAGAAGCGATGTGTATTATGTATATGAATTTTCCTTTTGCATCTTTTTGATGTGTCATCTGAGTATCATGTGCTTTTTAGATTTTTTCTAAAATTGTCGCATCAGGCTATGTCTCCGGCTCACACTAGCATTACTTGTAATTTCATGAGGCAAAATATCAGTAGACGTGTCCCACTTAAAACTTAATTACTTAAATGCTTGTTTGAGGATGGATTTCTCTTTCTTCACATAATGCACAAAGAAAGAATTTGAAATAAATTTGAAGATATGTTTAAGATTAGTGATAAGGATCAAAGTCTTAAAGACAAGGATGATTCCATTGAGGTTAGACTGATTGATTGCTCAACAAAGTTATGGTTTTCTTACTCAGATGTTTGTGCTAAGAAAGTACAGACTTTAACAAAAGCCATGGAGGTTGAGGCCAAAAAGATTAGAAGGGAGGTTTCTGTCATGGAGAAAGAGGTGGTTGTTATGCGTGTCGAGAAATAACAAGAAAATAGGGCAAAAAGATTTGGAAAATCTAAGGGTCCAGTTAGCAGTTCTCAGCTGCTTCTTGGAAGGTAGAGACTGATGGAAAAATTCCCAGTTGACCTATTGTGGCTTGTATCACCTTTCTTTTAGTGATAGTAAACCTGCATTGGGCATAATACTGTCTACTTCTTATAATCTCCATAGGGATGATGAGTGGGCTGAACATGTACGTTGAATTGTACTCCAAAATGATGGTAATTTAGTTTAGGTTGTCAAGGAGAATTGGAAGACAATATATAGTTTGAGTATGGTATATTAGCTAGATGCAAATTAAAAATTTATATCTTTTGTCCTAATATAATGCACGTTCAACATTCTCATGTGGTTTTCTTAGAATATAGAAAGTCAATTGTAGGGTATTTAGCATAATCAATTTTTAGAGTATTTTATTTTTACCGAGAATGTATGTAACCATATAAAAAAAGAAAAATGTATTGTTGTTTACTTACAGTTGTCAGGAATAGGGTTGCATGATCCAGTCACAGTATTTTTTTTATGGTGTTTTATGATTTAGCACTCCTTTCTTAGAGATACACTAATTGCTTCTGCCTGCTAGTGCTTACAGGATCCGCTATCTTCTTATCGCAAGAACCTTATGTTATATAAGACTTTTGATTCACATTGAGCAATTTTTTAGCCTCATGTATAGTCTGCTCCATACTTGGGGACCATATTCTATATCATATGCATTTATTGCTCTCTTGGTTTACAGGTATGTTAGACTCCTTTTGATGCTATCACTTTGCTAATCACTCGATCTTGGATTTCATTCCTCTTATCTGCTGCTTGATATTACAGGAAATAGCTTTCAAAAATTGTCTTGAACTATTGATGAACACTTTACGTTTTTAAAAAAAAAACCACTCAGAAGGCCTACCTATTTTTATTCCCAATCTGTCATTTGCTCATCCCAAAAAAAATTCATAAATTTTATCCCTAAAAAATATCCATTTCTATGTTTGATTACCTTTGGCTGCAGAGCATAGTTAATATGACATCATCCAAGAAACTGATCCTCATTTTCTTTATCATATTGCACTATTGTTTGTCTAAGATTTACTTGTCCTCCTTCTGCCCTTTTAACTCTTAGTTCTGTTTGTAACTTGTGCAGATCTTTGGGGGGATTGTGAACATTAGAAACCCCAACTTAAATAAATTGTTCTTGCTAGTTATGAGTATTCTTTTGTGAAACCCCTTGCAGAGTATTCTACAAGTCATTTTTCTTGACAAACAACGAGGAAACTGTCTTTTTCTCCTTTCATGAATGTCTTATTAGAACAATCTATTTTAACATCTACTATCAAGATCTGATTTGATTGTCTAATATTCTTTTAGTTTTTCCACTTGGAAGTCAGTATGTCAACTTTGTTTTCTTGAAAATTTAAGCTGTTTGCTTTTTAACTTCAATGACTATCCGAATGGCATGGTGACACTTTTTTATTGATGATGGGAATCTGGCCACCAGTGATGCAGGTGTTTTAATCAAAAAGAGTTCCCTCAATTACCATTATATCTTCTTAGAAAATTTATTTTACACATAATACCCATCTTTTGTAATGCATATTCAACACAAAATAATTGTGTTTTTTCTGACTTTATTGGAAAACTTTAAAGAACCAGTGGGCCACTTTCAAATAGGTCTGAGGATGTTTTTGTCAATCCTGAAGTGACTGCATTATAGTTTTTCTTTTCAGTGCTTTGATTAAATAAATTTACAGTGTAAAATGAATATCTTTGGAAGAAAAAATTTACTTGGAGAATTGAGATGAAATCTTATCATGTATCTTGTCATGTGATTCTCTAAAAATGAGAGTTTACAGAACCAAAACTTAAAGGACGACATGTGTACACTTGTAGAGGCATAAATATTTGCAGGACATATACAATGTCACACATCATTTGGATTAGGGTGTCCAAATAGGCATTTTATAATGGTCCGAGATTATGCACCCATTACTTTAATGTTTAGTTAGGTGCTCAAATTCTTTGTACTTGGTATCTGACCCAACGTCTGCAAACCTATACTGAAACTTGTAAGTTTGTTTTATGAACTCTATATCTATGTCACACATGCGGGAGGGTGGTGGAATGATACAATATCTTACATAGGCCATATAAGGATTTTCAAATATATTATAATAATCTTAGGTATCGACCATTAGATTTAGATTGATGTTCAGATTCTCTCATAATATAATTTCCTTATACATAAGTATATATACATGAGGTACTTCTTTAGTTATTCAGGAATGGTTACTCTGCTTCGAGATGGTACTTAACAACTTATTGTATACAGGGTAACTAAATTTTTAGAAAGAAGAGAATATTTTTCTGTTCAAAGGTAAACACGAAAAATATGCTAGTCTAAGACAATTGGCAAGTTTCTGATGATTGAGTAGTCTAAACACGCCAATTACTACTGCTCATGTTTCCTAGTGTGGTTGACAAGTATGCTGTTTCTCTAACTTTATTTATTTTTAAATTTTATCTGAACGAGATGGACTTCCATTCCATGTTCAGTACATGCTTTTGAGGATTAAATGGACCTACGAAAACGTAAAAATACTCTGAATAGCCTGAAGTGAGATGTCATTTGTTACAAGTTCTTGTGGTTTTTGCATCTTATGCATTTTGCTTTAATGTGCTATATAAATATATTTGAGATGATTAATACCTTTTTGACACTTCCCTAACTTGACTAATTTTAATTTGCTATATCTTATTACCATGTGTGGTACAAGTAGCTGATAATATGCTTCTAACATTTCAGAGCTACAAGGAACTGTCAGGGATTTCCTGGACGTATTTCTACTTCTTCAGCTTCTATCTTATCACCATTTTGTGGCTATTAAATTTGGTAAGTGTCCATGTGTAGTCTATGCAAATCTGGTGTCTTGACCTCCTCTGAAGCTCTATAGACATGGACAAAATCTAGGTAACGTTAAAGTTGACTTCTCAGTATAGATAAGTAAATCAGGTAACATAATCACATGGTCAAAGCGTCCATTTGGGTAAAACGATGGTACTTTTCCCAGTGGCTACTAATTTTTCATTTCATATAGAGAATGCATTTGTCCCCTCATCATTTGTATAAGGGTTTTCAAAGGGGTTTATGATTTCCTCGACCATTCCATCCATTGCCTTAATGTTTTAGGTTGGATGCTCATAATCTTTCACATAGTATGTTGCAGATATAATTAAGTAAATAAAAGTGTGTGGATACTCAAAGCAGACAATATCACAATGGATTAAAAGTATGTGTGGGCCAGGTTAACCAACAACCTGGTTGTAAATCCTACAGAGGTCTCGGGATCGATTCTAACCATCACCTATCATTTAAAAAGATTTTCACATGCTTGGCCACGAAAAAAAAATCAGCATGCATATAAGGGAGTGTATTGAAGATATAATTAATTATATAAAAGTGTGCTCTCTCTAACAACTTAAACTTTAAAATGAGGTGGTCACACACTTCTAACATATTATCAGAGCTAAAATTTGGTGAGCTCATTTGCGTAACTACTTTATCTCTTCATGTTCTTTCGCTCTGGGATTATCTCTCTCTCTCTCTCAACTCATCCTATCTGCCACGACCCAAAACCGGGTCATGATGGCGTCTACATAACCCCCCAATAGAAAAGCCTAACCCAAACACACGGAAGACATAAATGAAAAGACAGGGCCAATAGCATATATACATACCATTGTACAAAATATACATAAGAAGGCCCTAAAGTGACCAACGAGACAAATCATACTCGAGAACCAACCCGGACTTGTTGTCACTAGTATAAGAGCGACTAAAGTAAGGAGTAGCTATACAACAAATGTTGTCTATCCAAAATACAAAATATAGACAGAATGTACAAGATGGAAAGCATGTAAAGTCTCCAAAAGCGTCGGGAGCTCACCGCGATCCGAACATCAATAGGTCTCGAACGATAGGAGATCAGCGAGGGTGGATCATGCTAGGTTTTGCATCAGAAAAAGAGATGCAGAGTGTAGTATGTGTACCAAGAAAACGGGTACTTAGTAGGCATCATAAGCCGACCGAGCATAGAAAGATAATATACATAAATAGATTACAGGAAAGAAGCTAGCTATACAGGGATCCACCTAAATCTAGTTATAAAGCCGGAGACATGCCAATAAACTAACAAAAGAAAAGTAAAGGAAAATGACATCAAGCAAACCAGAGTCAATCCACGTGTCAAAGCAAATGCAATGCGGTGCACGATGATGCATGTATGAATGCAATATAATATAAACCCAGAATACCGCATTGTGTGCCCAGAATATCACATCAGACTATGCATATATATATGTGAAATAGTAAAATACCAGAAATAACACCTCGGAGGTCTGGTATATCGCATCAGACTATAAGTATGAATATATGAGAGTAAATACCCAGAATAACACATCGGGGGTCTGAAATACCACATCGGACTATAAATATATGCATAAAATAGAAGTTTCTCCTTTTCTTTCCAAAATCCCATAGTAATACTCAAAGTAATTTTTATTGAAGTCCAGAAATCTCACAGCCGTAGTAAAGCCTCATTTCAAACAAAAAACTTTTGAAAAACACATCCATGTCATACCAATGATATGCCATGCGATATGAGTATGAAAGTTCACAAACAGAGGAAAACCCATGCCATCAAATCAAACAGGGCAAGAATACCCTTCAAACCAAGAGAAATAACCTGGAACTCCATCAAAATCCTAGCCATGGCCTCCGACCCACAGTTACACACAATGATAGAATAAAGTGGTAAAGTAGAAATAAAAGCAAAAACTATGGGAAAGCTCTATTCTACCTCTAAAACCTCCTAAAAACATACTAAGGATTCTATACTAGTTACACAGAAGAAGCAAGCTCCTAGGCTAAGGATAACATATAGTTCTAGGCTATAAACTCAAAATGACCAATTAACATGATAAACAGGATTCAAGCCTAAAGTCTATCTAAAATCTAACCTAGAGTTCCAGTAACATAAAAATATATATTATCTTACTAACACTACTAAGGATTCTATACTAGTTACACAGAAGAAGCAAGCTCCTAGGCTAAGGATAACATACAGTTCTAGGCTATAAACCCAAAATGGCCAATTAACATGATAAATAGGATTCAAGCCTAAAGTCTATCTAAAATCTAACCTAGAGTTCCAGTAACATAAAAATATATATTATCTTACTAACACAGTCTAAAAGGTAAACCATAACCTACCTCGGGGCCGAACTGCAAGCATGAACCATCACTCGTGTGCCTTCTCCTTCCAAACAGCCCCAGAAAGCTGCCACGCTATCAAGAACATAAACTAGGTGTCAAGATGAGAAGAATGACACCCATATTGCTATACGGAAAAATAGGCCAGAAATCAGGTCAGAAAAATGACCTTCGGGGCCTGCGCAATGAAACAGAAAACAAAAATTATAACTATGCTCGCGGTGGGTTAAGGAACCCATGCCCAAAGTTAAGGTGCAAACAGAGCTCAATTCGGGGCCCAAAACAGCCCTGAACTGCTACTAATTCACGGAATTAAAACGGGAAAAACTCAAAATTAAAGGTGGGAACCTACCTCGACAAGAGGAATATGTCACGGAGGTGAGTTGCACGAGTTTTTGAGCATGCAACCCACGAAATCAGATTTCCCACAAGGATCACCCCAACCTTAAGAATTCACAACAATGGAGTTTTAGCGGGAGAATTACGAGAATAAACACAGAAGGAGGAGAGGGGTGACGAGGGGACTTACCGGATGAAGGACATTGAGTAAGGAGGCTGGAAGTAAGAGCTTTGGATCTTTGACAATGGAGTTTTTCGAAGTGAAAGAAAGAGAAACGGAGTTGAAGTTTTATATAACTACCAGGGGTCCTTCATCGCGATCACGACAGGATCCCCGCATTCACGAGGAACAGTTGGCCCAACCATCGCGATCGCGATGGTCCAGGCCACGTTCACAAAGAGGAAGCCAAGCTGGGTCCCAACTAGCTATATCACGAACGCAATGGAAACCCTTCAAGAATGCGATGGTCAAGAAACCAGAACATCACGAATGCGATGGGATCCTCGCGATTGCGAAGAGCAAAAGGATCTGCAACTTAATGCAGCAACCAGCAATTTCCCCAATATCAAAAATTTTCTGATGGACCCTCGGGATTAATCTGAAATCCCGTGAACACAAACCAACCATGCTAACCTACTAGAAATGGCATTCCGGACTCAATGGAAATGATTAAACTCCCAACGGAGATAGTTTTAACGAAAAGTGGGCCCTATGCCCTAAACCAACTTGAAACTCAAAACTCAAACACAAGTCTAAAAGCCTCGGAACGTGAACTAAAGGTCCCCTCGCCCAAAGTCGACATTCTGGAGCTAATGCCGCTCACGGAATTTCCATCCGAGGCCGTCTTCTCCGAATGTTGACCCAAGTCAACCCTACCAGCCAAATTGGCTTGAAAACACACAAAGCAGCACAAAAATAAACTAAAAGCACTCAGACTCAAACCAATGGTCCCACTAGACCAAAATCCCCGTTCCAGAACCAACAGAACTGTCAAAATCTGATTCTAAGTGTGTTTACCAAGAAAGTTGACCAAAGTCAATGATTTTCTAACTTTAAGGGCTAAAACAGTGAAATAGTCATAACGACCTAACGAACGACCCAGACACCAAACCGTCAGTCTCAAAAGGTCATAAATGACCTGTAGCCATTGAGGGAGAGCTCAAAACACAGAAAAAGTACGGAATATGAAAATGACCTAGAGGGTCATTACACTATCAAGCCACTGAAATTGCTTTAGGCGCTCTGATTATAAGCCATTTGAGCCTAATCTGTCTCTCTCTACTTCAGGTTTACTCCTATTTAGTGTCCTCTCTCTACTTTAAAAAAAATCCTCAAAACTAAAAAAAAAGAGAGAAATCTTCAACCCATATGTAAACATGACTAGGTTACGGGTTTTAGGGAATTCATTTGCCCCTGATAAGTTGTATAGGGGTTTTCAAGGGCGGTTTATAATGTCCTGGGAAACTCCACCTATTGTGTCAAGGTTTTGGATTGGATGTTCAGATTCTTTCACAAGTTCATTGTATCAAATAACATAATCACTTAGGCAATATGTCTATTTTGGTAAACTGATTGTACCTTCCCCTGTGGTGACTAATTCATAGATATCTGGCTACTTGTATATTACATTATTATGCAATTGCTTTTTGTGGTTTATGTTCCAACCTTGTAGACCCCCCTTCTCTTAATTCACAAAGCAAAGTGTAATACTTATTCTTGCTTTAACATGCTACATGTTCAAGAAGTGATGTCTGCTATATATGTGTGATTTTAGAGGTAGAAGTTTCCTTCTAAGAACTAATTATTGTAATGAGTTTGCTTATTCCATATTTCGAAATGCACAAGGTTAAGGTTAAAATTATTGAGAATTTGTTTGATGATAGGATCTTGAGCCGATGGTCTATCAGAAATAACATCTCCACCTCCCAAGGTAGTTGATAAGGTTTGCATACACTTTACCCTCTCCAAACCCTACTTGTGGGATTACACTAGGTATGTTGTTGTTGTATTTTGTTCTGTGGATATTATTTATTCGCGATAATCCATCTTATCTTGGTAGTTGTAGAGTCTGCTTTCCATTGCAGGAGTGAGTAATGAAGACAACTTCACTTGGGTGTTGGTTCAATTGGTTATCTTTGCCTTCTTTATTGTATGGTAAGTGCAAATAATAGAATAAAATATAAAATTCCCAAAATATGCAAGATTTTATTAGTATCTCATGTTATTTACTTAGTTTCTTTATCAATTCCTTAAGACTTTAGATTGCAGTCTATCATAATGAGATGTATGATACCTATTGATACATATACTGCTTTTGGGTTTTAACTTTTTCATTCTACAATGTTTGATTTTATCAACACTTCTTAGTATGTGGTTGTTTTGTTCCAGCTACTTAATCAAATTACTTTTTGTAGGAGACTTTAACTTCACTTTGGCAATATGCAGATCAACTTGGAGCATTATTTACTCTTGTTGTATCTTGATATCTTCACACTAAAGCTAAGCCTGAAGAATGTCATTGCGAATTATTTAAGTGGAAAGGAAATGATTGTATTGTTTAGAGTTTATTTCTGGTACGCACTTCTTAGCAATTTGGTTTATTAGTTGATGTAGTATATTAAATGTAATTATATTTCGAAGTTCATTACAAGTGTATACATTTGAGAGATGTTATATTATTTATTAATCAACACAAGTTTTAGATCTTCATAATAAAGTAGTAATATTAAAATATATGATAATATAGTTTGATAATAACAGTGGTTACAAGATATATGCAACAAATGTAATTTTTGAATCAAAAATTTGTAGCCTATATAGCATCTAAGGAAACACTTTACAAGTATTGTCGTAGATGAGGATAAAAATGCTACGCTTCAAAAGTGTGGCCAATAAGAAAGAAAAGGTCAAGCTTGAAAATGTTGTTGTATGAAATAAAAGTGTTGCTAATGGGATGCTACAAAGTGTGGCCTTTGTACCTCATTGGTCACTCTTTATAAGTGTAGCTACTATGGAAAAATTTGAAAAGCGTGGCCTAAAGTCAACGGTTACGCCTCTTTAGGCCACCCCCGAAAAAGCGTTGCCTAAAGTCAAAAAGCGTAGCCTTTGATCAAAGGCCACACTTTTTGCTAGTTAAGTCCACACTATATAGGGGTAGTTAAAAGCCTAAAATGTTGTAGTGCAGGCACTCAAAAAATACTAGCCTTATTCCACTAACCCAGACATACCTTGACACCCTAGCATTTTTGAGTTCATCTAAATCTATGTGCCACAGCTAACAAGATGGTGACATCCTGCCTTTCCGGCCTAAAATGTGATGGCTGCTAGACAACCAAACTTACCCATATTATAAGTGCAACACGAACACTATCGGGTAACCTTATCTCACATTCATAACACCTACACCTTGTCACTCCCGTTACCAAGCTAGCCGAGACATCATCTCAAGTCAACGTGCTTCTCTCAATAAGACTCTAAATCAATAATCATGTCTACCAATCATTGACCAAGTCAACAACCATGACTCTACTACAATGACCTATACCTTACACCAACTACACCGGTAATAGGTAACAAAGAGTCGTGTCATATTATGGAATGAACCCAGACTACCCAGGATCCTTAAGACAATAACTATGGCAATATACAGGCATCTAAGGTTACTGAAAGAACCCACCCTTAAATTTTGAGCACATGGTCAAATAAACAGTTAAGACCCGGTTCAATCAAGGAACCAACATGTATGAATATCAAGTAAACAAATCAGCCCAGTTCACACAAGGAACCCACATATATGGTTATCAAGTAAACAGGTCAACCTGGTTCCTACAAGGAACCAATATATATTAATATCAAGTAAACAGATCAGCCTGGTTCACAAAAGGAACTAACATATATGAATATCAAGTAAACAGATAATCCTGGTGCACAAAGGAACGAACACATACAAACCACATGTAACCTGTACCAGGCGTAGTACCCAAGCCAACCATGCAATGAACCTATACCATACGTTCTACCTGATCCAACCATGCAATAAATCTTTTCCAGGCATAGTACTCGAGCCAACCATGCAATGAAGTTGTACCAGGCATGGTACTCCAGCTAACCATGCAATAAAGTTGTACCACGCGTGGTACCCGAGCCAACTATGCAATGAATCATAGAACTGTACCAGGTGTAGTACTCAAGAAAACCAATGAATAACATCAACCAATCCTGTGAAGATGTATAAATACTAGTACATCCCAAAATAATATGTCACGACCCAATTTCTCAGGTCATAATGGCCCCTACAACCCCCAGTAGGCGAACCAATTTTCGTAGCCCGGAACGATTAGTAGTGGGCTACTACCTAACTGATACGCATAATAAACAAAAATAAGTGGAAGCAGAATATGAAGATAGATAAATCGAAAACAATTAACCGAATATATACAAAATAAAACTACACTAACCCCAAGACTTGGTATTGATAGTACAAAAGCTTCTAATAGAATACAAGTGCTAGAAGTAACAAAATGATAAGTACATTGTCTCTGAATATACAAAGAGTAACAGTACAACAGATGAGATGTAGACAAGCCCCAACCGTCAGGCGCTCACCCTAGTCTCGAACCTCTCCAAAGCTTCACGAGTCTCCAACGCGATCAACGGCGAAAACTCAAACTAATATCTGCACAAGAAAGATGAAAAAGTGTAGTATGAGCGCCAAAACAACGGGTACTTAGTCGGCATCATCGACTGACTCAGCGCAAAGATATAAAAACAGTAATAAGCAGAATACAAGAAAGCAGTCACAGAAGCAAGAAAGAAGCACAAGGAACTAGCACAAAGAGCAATCAACCAAGAGTTACAAGTATACATGCTAGCACAAACATATACACAACACAGAAACACAGGTGTAAGGAAGAAAACCGCACCTGGAATCCTTGCAACAATAGTATATAAAACGAGAGAGATTCAGGAACATGGTGGTATACCGGTAATCTCAAGTAAAAGGAAAAGAAGGAAAGCAGTCTAACATGCTCAAGATGAAATCAACAAGCATAAGGAAATCGTAACACCAATCCAACTTAAAGATAGCATAAACAGGAATCCGCCTCACAAGTACAATTTTAGGATGGAATAACTAACCCACAATAACCGAGAAATACTACTCAAGTCCTGACAAGAATGGAAAACCAGAAACTCCCAATCTGCTCAGAAGACCACACAAAAGTGCCTCAATAAGATAGGACTCCCTAGCCCTCTCAATAATCAAAATCCCACAACCGAAGCCTCAACAGGCTAATAATTGCTAAATCACCAAGAAATAAGGACCATAACCAGCTCTATAAAGCGACAGGAGTAATCTAAACTACCTATAGTCCCAATGGACCCCCATAAAATTGAGGAACGCAGTCAAGTGAAAAAAAACCTCTGGCCAGCTATACAACTGGAGCATACACTGGACATACAACAAACAAGGGTGGAATGCGAATGAAATATGCATGATAATGATAATGATAAAACCGATAATAGTAACCCTGTATGCACCTCCCCCTGGCACTTCGGTAGGAGGACCCATGATGGGACGTGCCCGCTATACCTTATCATATGCCATATACCCCTCCTCCAGCACACACAACCTGAAGCCCCAGGTCTTGGAATGGAGAGCCCATGGAGGTCCCTGACCACATACAGTAACGAATGCGAAATCTCAGAGGATCAGAGCCTTAAAGTACGTGTCCAGAATTGAACCGGGTCTAAAACAGTAGTAGTAAACTCAAAAGACCCTCTCAAAGGGTGCCCAAAGTATACTCGGGTCTAAATCAGTGATAAAAGTCTCAATAACCCTCTCAAAGGGTGCCCAGAGCGTATCCGGGTCTAAATCAGTCTGAAATCATATCTAGTGCTCTGCCCAGCAGGACCTAGTATCAGTAGAAAATCAGGGCTAGTACTCTGCCCAACAGAGCCTAATATCAGTAGGAAGTCAAGTGTAGTGCTCTGCCCAGCAAAGCCTAGTATCAATAGGAAATCAGTGCGAAATCATCCAAAATCTTATGTCATCATTAGATTATACCAAAAAGGGGGCCCCGGGGCAATGCAAGTTTCAGAAAAATAGTCTATAGTGGCTCGCAGCCAAAATCGAAGTAAACATGTAGGGAAATCCTCTTTCATGGATGATATGCTCGCACACAAATATAAATTAGCCCAACATCTCACAAACATTCCTACCGGCCTCGCACAGGCTCCACAGCTACTCAACAGACATAACCAGCCTAAAAGGATATCTCTATGTTCGGGACTCGCGAACATTCCCAAATCACCCACTCTCTATGTTCTAGAGTCAATACAAGGCCAGACAGGACCTCAAGGGTGGTATATAATACTACATGAATACTACAATCAAGGTATGAAATAAACGGACAGAAAAGGCAGACAAGGTCTGGGGTACCAACCTATAACAACCCACCCAGAGATGCTAATTAATGCAGTTATAGCCTATATACGCAGAGTCTAGATAGGGAAACCCATAACCTACCTGTCATCCGACGAATAGTTACAAGAAAGGCGTCGCCTAGGCTCGAACTGCTCTAGAAAGCTCCAATTTGCAAAATTAATATCAAAACAGTATTCTACATGTCAAAACAAGTCTAACGATACCCATAATATTGTAAACATAACCAGGTCAAAATCTGAGTCACAAACATGCATGTGGGCCCCGCAACCCAAAATCAAAAATGAAAAACACACATGTGTTCCATACCATCCCGGGAGCACATGCTCAAAATTTCAGCGGAAATGGACAACAATTGGGGCTCAAAATAGCCCGCTCAAGTCAAGAATAAAAGAAGGAATTTTTAAGGGTAAACGATCGGAAATTGAGCAAGGAAGCTTACCACAAAGCGAGGAATTTCACCCGAACAACGAGTATCACGAACCCACGATCATGCACTCACAAAAGGGGCAGAATCTACAAGAATTTTCAAGCTTTTAGAGACCCCCAACAATGGTGGTTTCTTTAGAAAACAAGAGAGGAACGAGTTGGGGAAGAAGACTTACCAATTGACGAAGAGACACGGATTTATGATGAACAACAATTTCCCCAAGGTTAGAACTGGTATGGAGCAATTTGGTAGAGAGCATAAATGATTTAGAGTGAGAAAAGTTGAGAGAAAATCGCTGGAAAAATGAAGAAGAGGACTTAAATAGCTGTTGGCCACTGGTCAGCGCCATTGGCGCTAAACCAACGCCATCGCGTACAAGGGAGCCAGGAGTCATTGCGCCTAAAAGGAGGCATTGCGCTAGTTGGCTGCATGCGCTGAGGTGCGATCGCGCTGAAGGCCTAGACTGCACTAAAAATCTGCAATTTTTCTAAAAAACTACGGGGTATTCCGGGCACAATCGGAACCCGATACTCAAAAACAAATTATGCTATTAGAGTGGAAACGACGTTCCGGACTCAATGAAATCGACGAAACTTCTATATGAGGTGGTTTCGAAAGAATGTTGACCCATGTCAACCCTAGCTAATACCAACCAAACACCCGAAATGAGCCCGGCTCATCCAGAACCTGAACCAACTAACTAACTAACACAAAATCGGCATTCCAGAGCTAACGGTGCTGATGGAAATTCCATTCGAGGTCGTCTTCTCCGAATGTTGACCAAATTCAACCAAACAAGCCAAATTGGCTTGAAAACATGGAATAAGAGAGAATTCAAAGCTGAAAAGCTCTCGAATCCTGACCAAAGGTCCCTCTAAACCAAAGTCCACGCTCCAGAGCTAACGAAATTGTCGAAATTTGATTTCGACAATGTTCACCAAGAATGTTGACCGAAGTCAACAATTTCAAAGGTCTAAAGCTCTAAAATAAGAAAAAGCCAAAAAGACCAAAAAAACAGCTCGGGCACCAGACTATCGGTCCCAACAAGCCATAAATGACTTGGGGCCGCTATAGGGAAGCTCTAACAGTACAAGAAATGCGAACACGCGTAGATGACCGGAAGGGTCATTACATCATTCACTACTAAAAAGAATTTTGTCCCGAAAGTCGAGAAAGAAGGAAAGACAAGAGATTTAAGAATAGAGGATGCACAGCCCGCACCTTTCTCGGACAACCCAGGTAGCCTCCACGATCGGACGGCACTCAACAGAACAGAATCATGAAAAGCAACCAAACCCAAAACTCCTTACTAGCCAAGCTAGATTCCAAACTCAAACTCTAAGACTCCAGAGATCTACCAACCAGAACTAAACCTCGAGGATCTCAACTAGAAAGCACTTACACAACAACGAAACCCAAGAAGCAAGATGATCAACACATATAACTTGAATCATCTAAACCCCAACCAAGTTTACTAGAAAATCCAATAACCAACACTCTAATCCATGAACCCGCTGATCTGCAAAACCTTTTTATTCTGAACTAAATCCTTTCGCACCACAAACAAGAAGCTGCATACAAATCAAACACTCAAACCACTTTCGAAGCATCAACTGACACACCGAGATCCATAGTTCTCCCTTATACTTTACCACGAACGAAGTAGCCATTTTCGCTCTAACTCTTTCCAAGCCAAGGTATAGTCTACTAGCCTCAGCCACTCAAGATAACAACCCTTAGCATATCATCAAAAACTGGAGTTAACTGGCCCGACTGGCTATCAACTAACAAATGAACACCATTGCTAACATCAAACTCGATAATAGAATCCAACGGAACAACCCATCTGAACCCGACTGAAGCTTGCACACCAGGGTAAGGAAAGCCATGTATGAACACCCTGTGTTAACGGAGAAACTTCCAAACTGTAGAACGAACCCAACTACTGCACTGAGTCAAGTCTGAGTCAACTGGAAGTGAATGAACCAGGGCAAACTACCCAACAGACCCTAACAAAAACTAAGCCTCTGCAAGGGCTGTGGTAAGCATACCATGAAGCTCATAACCCTCACTAAGCTACAAACTCTAAGAAGTTACTATTGCTCCTCCCAATACTCAGATGCCATTCAGATTTTAGATTGACTTAATAATTTCACCTATGGAGAAAGCCCACCATGCTACGAATATCAAGTCAAAACACCCCAAAGGTAAAAGAAAGAGTTGCATGGTGTTCAAAGTCGTCAGCTATAAATAGAATGTATGCATATACCCTCAACTCACCCATTTAGTTCTAATCAACCACTCTATCGTATCAGCATACAAACCACTATCTCTGAAGCATATAACACATCAAACTTTTGGTCCCTAATGATCGAGTCTAAAAAACACTGGAGCCCCACATAAATGATAACCCCAGAAGACCCAACTAAACAAGCATTCAAACTCTCGGCAAATGAATGGTGACCACTAGTCTCTAAGTATCAATAGAACTCAAAAATAGCCTCAACCTGTACAACCTGATCACATATAGCATACACCATTGCTGAATCTCAAACTCACACTGCTAAGTCTATCTAACCATGGTAGAAGGAACTTCGCACTATCTAGAACACCGCCAAAATCTAGAATGTCCCATCAATCTCAAAGGTTAGTCAAGGACTATGTGTCCAAGGCCAACTGTCACTGCACAACTAAAATGGGGAAACTAAGTCACTCGAACTCAATGTCTTCCAACCCAAGAAGTTGCAACCGAGAAGAAACAACCACGAACCATTCAGAGTAATTTGCTAGCCCATGATTCTGAAACCCAACTTTAAAATTATCAACCAGAGCCTCTATCGAACCCATATGCTGTCAATAAACCCTTAGGAACCGAAGCCAACTTGTCTTTGAATGCACAAGTTGACCAAATCCACAGATAATAACCTTTAAGTCGCCTCCTCAGTCAACTACTAGAACACATAACCACGGGCAAAGAGCCTGCTTCCCCCTTTTCCAAATCCAATGAAAACCCTTTCTGAAGACACACCAAACCCAACAAGATCTTCCTCAGCTGAAACCGGAAGCTATCCCTGTAGCTCTCACACCTGAACAGGTTATACCCAATAGGGCATGAAAGGATAGACCGAATGCCTAACTCAATCGAAATACTATGATCACAGCTCAACCACGATCACTATAGCCAATACTTAGCTAAGATGCTACCGTCGGAAGTCAACCACCATGCCACACTCAAAAGCTCAACCAGAGAACTAAGATCAAGATCATCCTAACTTGCATCGGGGAAAAATTAAGACAACCCAATGGGCAAGAAACTGAGGGAGACTATGGGAACAACCCATATGCCTGCCAAACAAAGTGGGTCAATTCTAATCACCCAAAAAACACAACCAATCTATGCACACTAGCATAACCAACACTACCCAAATTAAGACAGGGCCTCGAACTCTGGCACTACAATCGATATCACACCAAACCAACAAATGGATCTCTAGCCATGCTAGATAATAGCCTAGGCAACAACCATCTAGGACCGCTAAGAAGGAAGACCCAAAGCAAGCCTAAAACCACAAAAACTAGGAAGCGAGCTCTACAGAGCCTACCCATAAGCTACAACCTCGGGAAAACACCTCCCAAGGACATCTCACCCCATGCACTACTAAAGAATAAACTACAAATAAAACAACGCATAGATACTATAACTCAAGTAGTCAATCAACTAAACAAGTAGTAGGTAGGCATAAAAGTAAATAACAAGAGAAGGGAAAGAATCTCCACGCGAATAGGACTATCACAAGTCAAAAGTAGCAAAAACCTAACCTTGAGCAATGATATCAGGAACCTCTACCATGGTCCCAACAAGACGGGCATCGGACGAATGGTGGCTAACTCTGGCCGGAGTAGTCGAGGTTGAAGGCTCTTTCATCCCTCGACGGGGATAGTCTCTAGCATAATGTACCATATCCCCACAACTATAGCAACCCAAAGAAGCTCTACTCCGATGCATGATGCCTGCCGACTCTGGACGGATACCTCAATAACTAGGTTAAAAGCCACCTCTAACCATCCGGGTATCACCCCCGCAACCCTGCACCCAACCTCTCACTACCTGGGGACCACCCCTACTACCCTGTACTCCACCTCTGTCCGGTGGCACTGACTCCCTGAGATATAACACCTACTGACCCTGTGGACTAGAAAATGGAATCGTGGGACAATCCCTAGCAAAGTGCCCATCTACACTGCACTGAAATCAAATCCCACTAGGTATATACGGGCGAGAAGATCGCACTAAACCTTACTAGCCACCACGTCCTACAAAATCTGAAAGCAACCCTCGAGAAATCTAACCTGTTCCATGTAACCTAAGCTCAACATGTCATGTACCACCATCCTCTGAAACTTGAGGAGCAACTGAAACTGGCCTGGTAGACAAGAAGCAATATAACCTATCACTGGTGGAGAATCCCCTACCTCGAGTCTGAGAACCTCGGAAACAATCTTGGCGATGATGTTTCTTAGCACTACCTCTTTAAGCCTCACGGCATAAACCCTTGATAGCCCAAGCATGATCCACTTCCTAAAGGAAGGTAGTCCCAACTGTAACCAAGTGCTCGGTAGCCAAACAGAGCAGTGAAATCAAACCTCCAACAATGCTCTAAACCCTATCAAACTCTGAAGGCACAGTCCTAGTAGTACGCCTAACGATCTCATGAAATCTCACCTCATACTCCAATACTAGTAGAAAACCCTACTGAAGGACTGGTAGCTCATCCCTAGTTGAAGCACTGCTCGTAGAACTGGGTACTGAAACACCCACTGGAGGACTCAAAGTCCTATCCATAGTGTCCTGAAGAACTGGGGTAGCTGTAAATCCAACCAGAGGCTAGGCTGACCCCACACCCCCTATCTGGTGCGATAAACTCTCACTCTGAAGTCCTAGCACTGACAGAAGCACTGAAGCAGCAGGCACGGAAGCCTCGACACCAATCACTATCGAACTCATCTTAGGCATCTGAAAAGGAATGAAACAACCAAAGTTTAGAAGTAAATAGAGCCAGGAACGCATGACAAGGAGCCAAAAAGATGAAACTTTTCCTAACAATGCCGTGTAGCCTCCCGCAGATATAATACGGACGTCATCGTACTGATCTGTGAGACTCTACGTAGACACTTGCTTCTGTACCATGACACTGGTGAACTTAGAGCTCTGATACCAAGCTGTCATGACCTGATTTCTAAGGTCATAGTGGCACCTACAACCCCCCAATAGGAGAACTAATCCCCATAGCCCGAAATGATTAGTAATAGTCTACTACCTAACCGATACGCACAATAAACAGAAATAAGCAGAAGAAGATTATAAAGATAGATAAAGCGGAAGCAATAAGCCAAATATATACAAAATAAAACTACACCAACCCCAAGACTTGGTATCAATAGTACAGAAGCTTCTAATAGAATACAAGATCTAGAAGTAACAAAATGATAAGTACACTATCTCTGAATATACAAAGAGTAACTATACAACAGATGAGATATAGACAAGCCCTTACCATGAGGCACTCACCCTAGTCTTGAACCTCTCAAAAGCTGCACGAGTATCTAACGAGATCAACGGCGAAAACTCAAACTAGTCCTTTTTTGATTTTATAACTAGATTTAGGTGGATCCCTACATTTAGCTTACTTTCCTATAATTTATATTTTATATTATCTTTCTAGGCTCGATTAGTCTATAATGCTTAGTGGGTACCCATTGTTTTGTTACTCATACTACACTTTCCATCTTTTTTTTATGCAACACCTAGTACGAGGCACCCCCATTAATGTTCCCATAGTTTGAAGAATGCCCCAGTTCAGATCACGATGAGCTTCTAGCATCTTGGAGCCTTTACTTGCTTTCCATTGATCATTTATATCTATATTTGGTATTTTGGATAGATGATGTGTCGTGGGTTTGCGGCACTTTTGATGCTTAAAACTTGGAATTGGAGTATGTTCTTTAGCGATTTTTAGTAGCTTTGATGTGTTTTTGAGTCTTGTGCAGGAAAACATGGTTCAGAGACTAAGTGTAGAAAAAGACTGATATTTGGGCTAAAATTGACTTCTATAACTCAAAACCACGAGTCGTGAATCATTGCACGAGCCGTGGAAGTCAGTTGTGGGAAAAGTACTGTAGATCAAGCTGAAGCCTGAGTTCTACAGAAGGTTTACACGATCCATGGACATGTTCACGAGTTGTGATTCCTACTCGTAGAACTTGATCAGAGAAGGAGCAAAAGTCTGAGATTGATGACTCAATTCCACGAGCCGTGATTCAAGTCATGAGTCGTAGAAGGAACTCATAAAAGGGAACCCGTAGGATGACAAATACTCTGAGTTTCATGAGTACTTACAATGACCCGTAGAAACTTCTACAGACCATAGACTGTGTCTTTGAAAGTTGCTGATTCCAGTTTTCCTTTTTTAATTAGGATTGAATTTTTAGTGTCTATAAATACATTTCGTAGGTCTTATTTTACATTTCATGCTCGATATTTTGTAGGAAACACATTCGTAACATTGTGATCTTGGTTTGATCTTGGTTTTTGAGAGTTCTACACATTCATAGTTCATTTGTTCTTACTTTCATCTTCATCCATCCAAGTTTACGGATTTCTTTACTTCTTATTGTAAGTATATGATCATGAATGCACCAAAAACTTCTGATTGTTTACTTATGAACATGAGTAGCTAAATCCACAACTAGGGTTGTGAGAACAATGAAGGATTAATGATGTAGGCAAAGTACTAGGTAAATCTAGGGCAGTGTTTATGCATGTATTGTTCTTCCCTTCGTTTTGATTGCTTTTTAACTGTGGCCAATGTTAGAACTCGCCTTATCCTTACTTACCGGACCAAGGAGGTAACGGATGGGAAAAGAGTTGTTTAACAATGGAGATTTGAGGCTACCAACCCTCATCTAATATCTTGACCTTGTCCGGGAATAGCTAATATGGGATCTAGTATAAGGGTTAGTAAATCATACACCCACGACCGAACCAAGGCGTGTGGTGAAATTCATCTATCTTCCGGACCAAGGATTTAGGTGAACCTAACTTAACGATTTTGCATGCTAAGCACCAAGCTAGTTTACTAAGTACAACACCTTACTAAGTTATGACCTCATGGGGAACACTACCCTAGTCATCTCTCCCACTGATTACAACTCTTAAAACTGTCACGTGCTACTTGTTTACATTCTAGTTATAATTATTACTTGTTACATTAAAAAAAACCTTCATAGGGAAATAAATGGTTAACAACGCAAGTGAACACATATCAACCATAATCCTACCATATTCCCTGTGGGATCGACCCCAACCTTTGTGTAATGACCCTTCCGGTTATTTCCACGAATACGTTTTCCTTGTGCCGTTAGAACGTGTTTGTAGCGGCACCAAGTCGTTTAAGGCTTGTCGGGACCGGTATTTCGGCGCCGGGTCCATTTATTTGATCGTACGTTTCTTTAACAAATTTCCTGAACTTTGGGTAACATGTCTCGGAGCTTTTCTCTCAATATATAAAGAGTTAGAAGTCCCCCGAAATACCAAATCGAAGGTCTACAAGTCTAGTTTCCAACGCACAAAACCTCACGTCCAACTGATCTCGGAGTAAAAAGTTATGACTGTTTTACCGCGGACTGTCTGGCAGAAAATGGGTTACGTACCGGGTCGCGAACAGGGTCGGGTTAAACTCGATTTAAGCCTCAACTTCACGTTTTAAAATGCCATTTCAGTTCCGAAACAGTGATAAAACATAAAGGAGGATCCCGAGAGAATTCTTGAGTATCAAAATCGTGCGTTGGTGAATTACGAGCCTAAGCTTAAGAATTTTATTAGCATCGTGCGTGTATTTGAAAATATTTTATTTAAAAGTCGAATGTGGAAGAAAATTATATTATTATTACCTTTTCAAAATATTTTAAAGGTTTATGGAAAATATTTTTGATACGATATAAGTGTATATGTATTTATTTTATATGGTTTTTATACATTGTAATATTTTAACGGAGATAGTAAATTTAGTTATGTTGAAATTTATTATTATAATATAGTAGGTTTTATTCGAAATAATTTTCTATGAATTATGGTATATTTAAAAAGTTATATTTATTATACCATAAATTTATGCAATACCCGAGTATATAAATAAAGGCATAAAAATATTTTTTTGTTGCCTTGCAATTGCCACCTCCACTCCACGTGTAGGTGGAGGGAGTGGCCAGCAAGCACTAACAGTGAATGGTGGCAGCATATAACATAATCCTTCATAAGTGGCATTAATGGGATTAATGATCACTTTTTCCTTTCATTTGTTTGTTACTGTCATATGGGTGGCCAATAAATCCCTACTCATCACTTTCAATTGCCAAATGCAATTCTGGAGCCTTTTCATGTATATGCTTGCAAATACGTATTCACGTTAGTAAGGAATACTTTTCCTAGTCAAGTTATTCGAGTCCGAGTTTGATTTCATTTCGGAGCTTTCTCGGAGAGGTTCAAGCTTATCGTCGGACGACAGGTAGGTTACGGTTTATTTTCCCTAGACTCCGCATATATAGGATAAAATTGTATTAATGGGAATCCTTGGGTTGGTTTATTAGGTTGGTACCACAGACCTCGACCGTTTTATTCATGTCCGCCTACTTTTGTTCCTCCGTTGCTTGTAGTATTTGCCGATATATTTTATTTACCCTTGTGGTCCTGTGAGGCCTTGTTGACTCTGGAACATAGAAGGTGAGATTTTGGGTATGTCCGCGAGTCCCGGGCATAGAATTATCCTTCTAGGCTGGTTATGCTTGCTGAGTAGCTGTGGGCCTGTGCAGGGTCGATAGGTTGATTGTGAGCTGTTGGGCAGCTATTGTGTTTGATCATACCATTTTCATGCATAAAGAGAGATTTTATACAGGTTTTACTATAGTTTGGGCTTCGGGCCTACTGGCACCATTTTCTAAACCTTGCATGGCCCGGGGGGCCCCTTTTTTATGGAAATAATTTGGAAATGGTTTGATTTAACTTGTGAATATTTCCTGGGTAAAAGAAAGTAAAATTATGTTTTAAAAACACCAGTTTTACTACTACGCTAGACTCGGCAGGGCCGGGGTGCTAGTTGAGTTTTCTTGCTACTTGAGATGATTTTAGCCTCGGTCGGATCGAGCACCTGAGATGACTTTTTACTGTTTAGACCCGGATTTTTCCCGAGCACCCATGGAGGGGTTTTTGAGACATTTTCCTACTACTTTAGTCCTGGACATGGTCTGGGCATTGCATATTCGAGACTGGGTCTCTATCTTGATACCGAACTTGCTTCCGGACGACATGTGTTGATACTGAGTTTTAGTATAGGGTCTGGGACCTCCATGGACCTTGCCATCCGGGCCAGGGGCTACGGGCTGCGTGTGCCGGAGGAGGGGTATACGGTGGAGTAGAGGTATACTGGCAGTGTCCTTCCATGGAACCTACCTGCTGGGCCGGATCGGCACCGGAGGAGGTACATAACAGAGGTACCATTTTCACTTGAGACCTTCATGCATCATATCATTCATTGTTTGAGGCTCCACCCTTGTTTGTTGTTTGCTGATTGTACGCTCCGGTAGTATGGGATGCCGAAGGGTTTGTTTTCACTTGTTTGTGTTCCTCGGTTGTATGGGCGGCCGGGGGACTGTAGGTAGACTTTTGCTATTTACTTACAGAATTATTCTCTATTAGGGATAAGTATGAGATTGGTTACTGCTAGACTGTTAGTTTTCTGGATTTGAGAGTGATATGATTAGTTGGGTTTGATTCATGTCTCTGAGCATGCCTATTATTACTCTTTCTCTCTTCTTCTTACACTTGAGGTTACCGGTATACCGTCCAATTTCGTAAACTTATTTTGTATACACTGTTGTTGCAAGGACCCCAGGTGCGTTATTTCTTACTTTCACCTGTGCCTATGGTGTGTATATTCTGCTTACTAGCCTCACATGTGGTTCTGTTGATTTCCCTCTGGGCTAGTTCCTGTGTACCTTTCATTGATTTCTGTGACTGCTTGCTTCTATTCTGTCTATTACTAACACTTTATCTTATATGTTGCCCGGTTCCCAGTCGCTATGATACCTACTGAGTACCGTTATGGCTCGCATTTGGTGCTCACCCCTACCCCTTGCATCTTTGGGTGCAGATCTAGCGTGGGCCATCGCCGTTAGATCGCTGTGATTCGTGCTTGGAGATCTGCTGGGGACTACTTCAGACTGAGGGTGAGCTCTTGGCGATCGGAGCTTAGCTTTAGTTTATCTTTTGCTTCATGTACTCTATTACCATTCAGAGACATCTGTATATATAGTTTTGGTTTATTTGCACTCCATGTATGTAGTTTGGCTCTGTACTATGATACCAGGTCTTGGGGTTTGGTTTAGTTTTCCGCATATGTATATATTTATATTCCCTGTTATCTATTTTCTTCGTCTTGTTCACTTATTTGTTAGATAGTAGCCCTTAGCTAACTGTTCTGGGCTACGGGGATTGGCTAACCTACCGGGGGTTGTAGGTGCCATCATGACCGAGAAATTGGGTCGTGACAACTTGGTATCAGAGCTTTAGGTTCACCGGTGTCATCAGTATAGGAGCCAATGTCTAGTAGAGTCCTACGGATCGGGGCGGAGACGTCCGTACTCAATCTTTGGGAGGCTATAGTGGCATTTTAGGAAATTTTACTCTTTCATTGCTTCTGTGTCGTGCGTAGAACCCTTGAAGTTTCTGGAAATCTCATTTGTTCTACTTCATTCTTCCGCAGATGGTTCATACGAGATCATCGGCATCACGCGGGGATGAGCCTCTCGTTCCAGCTCCAGCACCAGCTCCAGCGCCAGCTCCAGCGCCAGCTCCAGCGCCAGCTCCAGCGCCAGCTCCAGCGCCAGCTCCAGCGCCAGCTCCAGCGCCAGCTCCAGCGCCAGCTCCAGCGCTAGCTCCAGCGCCAGCTCCAGTACCAGCTCCAGTGCCCACTTATGTGCCAGCTCCAGCCGCAACTCAGTCTCCAGATATTCAGGGATTACTATTACAGCTTTTGGGTGTGATTGGAGAGCGGCCTTCTGAGGTAGCGCAGACATCCGCTCAGGGGGAAGCCCTGGGTGCACAGAGCTCAGGAGCGCAACCTGCTACTATGGCTCCCCGTGTGGAGGTCATTCTGGTTCCATCCGTTGCACAGCCTCTTGCTCCTCGCCCAGTTATGACAGAGTCAGAGCAGAAGGCGTTGGGTAGGTTTTTGAGGTTAGCACCTCCGAGGTTTGCTGGTACTTCTGGACAGGATCCACATGACTTTATTACTACCTGTGAGGAGATGTTGCATCATTTGGGTTTGTTGGAGACTCACGGGGTTGGTTATACTACCTATCAGTTTGAGGGTCCAGCGAAGTTAGGGTGGAGGGCCCAGGTTGCTTGTAGACCACCGTCGTCACCTCCTTTGACCTGGTCTGAGTTTTATGAGGCCTTTATGGCCAAGTTCCTACCCCAGAGTGATCGGGAGCGTCGCAGGGAGAAGTTTACTCACTTTGTACAGGGGTCTATGACTATCTCGGAGTATGAGACCCGTTTTCATCAGCTAGCACCGTTCAGAGCTATGATCATTCCTACCGACGCAGATAGGATTCACAGATTTGTATGGGGTTTGAGGCCAGAGATCAGGTAGCCAGCTGAGATATTGGTTGCCAGTGGTCGGTCATTTCAGTCTATCGTAGACTATGCCCGCACTGTGGAGGACTTACAGCGACTTGATCAGGGGTCCAGAGATAAGAGGCCTCGACATCAGGGTGTCTATAGTGGTTCCAGATATGGTGGTAGAGGTCCTGGCTAGTGGAGCCGGAGTTATCAGCCACAGCAGTACCAGGGTCAGTCCAGCCGACCGGTTCAGGCTTCCCTTCAGACTTTCGGTAGTACCCAGTTCGAGCTGGGTCAGAGCAGCCATCAGGGCTATGGCGGCAAGTCTTCGAGGGATACAGTTTCTGGGGCATCAGGCCGTGGTGGTTATGCGGGATTTGCTGGTTCATCTCGACTGAGTAGGCCATCAGGGGCTTGTTTTACTTGTGGTGCGATGGGTCATTTTGCTAGAGATTGCCCTCAGCAGGGTACAGTTCAGTTGGCCGAGCCTTTACGAGCAGTTCAGCCTCCGGCTAGAGGGGGTGGTCATTAGAGTAGAGGTGGTGCTCCACACAGCAGAGCAGGTGGTAGGGATGGTGATCGGGCAGGTGGAGGTCGTCGTCAGTTTTACGCGGTCCCTAGGAGACCAGAGGCAGAGGCCTTAGATGTTGTGATTACAGGTATGATTTTTGTGTGCCATCAGTCTGCTATGGCTTTATTTGATCCTGGATCCACTTGTTCTTATGTATCTGCCTACTTTGTACCTTGTTTGGGGTTGGCTAGTGAGCCATTATCTGTTCCTATTTCTGTTTCGACCCCAGTATGAGATTCTTTAGTAGTGGATCGGATTTTGAGATCTTGTATGCTATCTATTGGAGATTCAGAGACTTGGGGTGATTTGATGATTCTTGATATGCTAGATTTTGATGTGATACTGGGCATGGACTGGTTATCCCCTCACCGTATGGTTTTGGATTGTTATGCCAAGACCATTACCATAGCCGTGCCCGGTGTATCCCCGGTTGTGTGGCAGGGTTCTCTTAGCCATGCACCATCTGGGATCATCTCTTGTCTTCGAGCTAGGAAGTTGATTTCCCGTGGGTGTTTAGCTTATCTAGCATATGTCTGAGATGTTAGTGCTGACCCTACTTCTCCTGAGTTTGTTCCTGTGGTTAGAGACTTCCTCGATGTGTTTCCTACAGACCTGCCAGGCCTTCCACCTGAGAGAGATATTGATTTTGCTATTGAGTTAGAGCCGGGCACTAGGCCCATTTCTATTTCCCCATACCGTATGGCTCCTGCTGAGTTAAGGGAGCTTAAGGAGCAGCTCCAGGATCTGTTAGCTAAGGGGTTTATTAGACCTAGTGTGTCACCGTGGAGTGCTCCTGTTCTCTTCATGAAGAAGAAGGATGGGTCTATGCGCATGTGTATTGATTATCAGCAACTGAATAGGGTGACAGTGAAGAATAGGTATCCGATGCCGAGGATTGATGATTTGTTTGACTAGCTTCAGGGTTCAGTCGTGTTTTCGAAGATTGATTTGAGGTCTGGCTACCATCAGTTGAGGATTAGGGCGGAGGACATCCCTAAGACAGCATTCAGGACACGTTATGGCCATTATGAGTTCCTGGTGATGTGTTTTGGGTTGACTAATGCCCCCGCAGCCTTTATGAACTTGATGAACAGGGTTCTTCTCCCGTATGTGGACTCATTTGTGATAGTTTTTATAGACGACATCTTGGTATACTCGCGTAGTAGAGATGAGCATGAGAAGCACTTGAGGGTTATACTCCAGGCTTTGAGAGATCATCGGCTTTATGCCAAGTTCTTAAAGTGTGAGTTTTGGCTTGAGTCAGTTGCATTCCTAGGGCACGTGGTGTCTAAGGATGGGATTAGGGTTGATTCGGGAAAGATTTCAGCGGTTTGTGAGTGGCCTAGACCTACTACTGTTACTGAGGTTCGCAGCTTTATTGGGTTAGCGGGTTACTACAGATGGTTCGTTGAGGGATTTTCTTCCATAGCAGCACCCTTGACTATGCTGACTAGGAAGGATGTCCCATTTCAGTGGTCAGACCAGTGTGAGGATAGCTTCCAGAGGCTTAAGGCCTTATTGACTTCAGCTCCAGTTTTGACTTTGCCGGTTGAGGGTCAGAGTTTCTCCGTGTATTGTGATGCTTCTGGGGTTAGTCTTGGTTGTGTGTTGATGCAGCAGGGTCGAGTAATAGCATATGCATCGAGGCAGCTGAAGGTTCACGAGCGCAACTACCCCACTCATGACTTAGAGTTGGCGGCGGTAGTTTTTGCGCTCAAGATCTGGAGGCATTACCTATATGGAGTTCACTGTGATATCTTCACCGATCACCGTAGTCTTCAGTATATCACGAGTCAGCGGGAGTTGAACTCGAGACAGAGGAGATGGATCGAGTTACTGAAGGACTATGACTTCACTATTCCGTATCATCCGGGCAAGGCAAACGTGGTAGCGGATGCCTTGAGCCGGAAGGCGGTGAGTATGGGTAGCCTAGCTTCTCTTTCAGTTTCAGAGCGACCGTTGGCCTGGGACATCCAGTCCTTGGCTGACCGTCTGGTTAGGAGTGACTTGTCGGATCCTAGCAGAGTTCTCGCCAGTGTTGAGGTTCGTTCTACTTTGATTGATCAGATTCAGGGCCGTCAGTTTGAGGATCAGCAGTTGTGTGACCTTCGTGATTGGGTTGTTCAGGGTGAGACTAGTCGGGCTACTCTAGATTCAGATGGGGTTCTGAGGTTTGATAGTCGCCTTTGTGTTCCGAGGATTAGTGATTTGATTCAGTTGATACTTCACGAGGCACATTGTACTAGGTACTCCATTCACCCTGGCACAGCAAAGATGTATAGAGACTTGAGACTGCTTTACTGGTGGAGTGGGATGAAGCAGGATATAGCGGATTTCGTATCTCGGTGCTTGAACTGTCAGCAGGTTAAGTTCGAGCACATGAGACCTGGTGGTTTGATGCTGCGACTTCCCATTCCTGAGTGGAAGTGGGAAGGGATTACTATGGACTTCGTTGTTGGTTTGCCTCGTACTTCTCATGGTTTTGATTCCATATGGGTGATTGTTGATAGGCTGACTAAGTCAGCACATTTCTTGCCGGTTCAGACTTCTTATGGTGCAGAGAGGTTAGCTCAGATATACCTTCGTGAGATTGTTC